>PYAF01001177.1:481817-516496 GCA_007407185.1 Glycine tomentella
TATAATTTTCACTATTATTTATTTCATTTATTATTAGTGTGTAAAATATTTAAACAATAAAATCACAATTAAAATATTAGTATTTAGTATTATCTTGAATTTGTAAGTAGATAGATAAACATAAACAAAAATTTAATTCAAAAGTAGTTAGGTCAAACTCAATAAATATATGAATCTTGTACCAAATATAAATTCAAAGAAAAAAAGAGCAAAAAGATATGTACCCATTCCGGGAACTTGATAGTCATTGACAATTTCAAAGTTCTTGTATGTGTATCCAACAAAATTCAAGTCTTTAGAAGAAAGCATCTGTAACATTCCATTAAACAAACCAGATAAGAATGACAAGAAAGAAACATAAAAAAAAAAAACATTAGGAATTAACTAACAAAAAACATGAAGATCAAGAATTATAAGACAAAAGGATATACCAGAATAGACACGCATACACATATGTTGATAAGTATCAACAATTGAGACTTAATAAGACATCCAATGTTCCTCATTAATTATATTTGAAATGATAATAATATTTTATGTAGAGGTAATAATTCTCTTGGGTACAAATTAATGTTATTGAAGCTTAAGCAAATATAAACCATCATAACACACGAAACTTATTAACCCCTAGTATGAGTATGTTTCACATTCCTCATTTAAAAAACCCAACAAATACACCCTTCTAGTGGAGAAATGAATTAAAAAATTTAAGAAAAAATGGATTTACGTTTTATTCTGAAATAGTGAATTTTTATCAATAATGTGTGTAATATCTAAACATAATTCATAATATAGATAGACTTAATTATGTTTTTAGTTCCTCAAATTAGAGAATTTATTTTTCATAGTCCTCCAAATTAAATTTTGTATATTTAGTTTCTAAAATTTTAAAAATTCTCATTTTAATCCCCTGCCAAATTTTGAAGGACTAAAAAAGTACAAGCTTTAATGATAATGATTAAAAATAGTATTTTTTAAAATTTAAGGAACTAAAAAATATATTTTTTAAACAGTAAACTAACAAAACTTACCCCCAATTTGATGGACTAAACATAATCAAGCCCTATGGTTATGAAGAAAACTATATATCAATTGTCTTTTAAAAAAATGAACATTTAAGATTACCTTTCTCCATGGACCAACTCTTGATGATGAGTGAGTTTGACTATCAGACTGCAAAGGTGAAAAGATAAAATTTGAATAATTCAACAGTGTGAAAAAACATTGGATAAATAGGCAATAATTTGAAAGAAACTAATACCTCTTCAAACTTTTCAAAATTTTGAGTATCTAACTCATCATTGACCTCAGGAATAAAGGCAGCTTCCATTTGATACAATTTATCCCATTCAACACCGTTGAAAAATGGATGAGCCTAAGGAGGAATGCAATGGGAAGGTAACTTCTATGTCCAAATCTCTCTCTCTATATATATATATGTGTGTGTGTGTGTAATTTTAGAAAAAGACACATCATACAACACCTTTATTTCATCTGCACCATTTGATCCCAATCTCTGATTAACATTACACAAAAGCTTACTTGTAAGATCTTTAGCATTTGGAGATAACCTTGCTTCTTCAGGAAATCTTAAGTGAGATTTCCAATTTACTATCTACATAAATAAGGAGCTAGATATATATATATATATTTATTAAAATAAAATTGTTAAACTATTATTTTTATAATAAAAGTGGTCAAATATCAAATAAAAAATAACATGTTAAAAATAAAGAAAAAATGAAGAACAAACTTATAATTGTATGGCTAAAAATTAGTCAACAAATAATATTAACTTCTAAGTACACTTGTCATTGAGAATCCATTTAGGTTTCCATACTCTTAATACAACCAATAAAAAAGAATATGAAATATGTCTTACAAGTATACAAGGGTCATTTAATTAGAATCAGAGCATTGATTATTAAACAATCATGTATCAACAATCATTTAGTTAAAAAATATCATTTAGTCAAGACTATGGTTAATAATAGAGAATTGTTTATTAATCATGCATAATATGACCAAATAAAAATGTGTGGTAGACATGAAGTCTCCAAATTGGGCATAGTTTATTTCATGTGAGAAGATTTAGAGGCATAAGCACATACGTATTTGCCATCAAATTGATATTTGAAAAAATACAATTAATATCAAAATGACATGGGAAAAAAACATCTTTGGTCTTATTATTACTATCACAAGTTTAGATGATACCATTTACTTATACATCGATAGCAATTGCATTTAATGCAATAACAAAAGAAAAAAATTAAACAAAAGTAAGATCACAAGTATCATTAAATGCAGCTAAAGAAAGAACATAAATTATAGTCAACATTACTAGTTTCAAATGAAAATAAATTATATGTGCTAGAAATTATCCGTTAGTGTAAATAATCCAGCCACCAATCTATTTAACACTAAAATTGTGGATTTGAATTAAAAGATTACAAAAGAAAGACAAATAATTTTATTAATTAGTTTTATTGGTTAGTGATCAAATAGAAGAACACTTGTAAGTTAATTATTATGAGTGGAAAATAAACATATAGATACAATTAAAAGCCAAGGGAAGAGACAAACAACTTTACTAAAGTTCAAATATAGTTGTTAAATTCACAAGTTAAAATAGAACCAAAAGGGAATGTGAAACAAATGTTAGTCTTTGTATATATATTTACTTCTTTAGAAAATATTACCTTCCTACATGTTGACATTGGATCATCGGAATAAAAAGGTGGATATCCCACTAACATTTCATACATAATAGCTCCAAGTGACCACCTACGTATTTTATCACAACAAACATTGTGTTAAACTTAAATATTTAATATTTATTCATTAAAGTTTATTCATAAAATATGCATATATAAGATATATTTTTTTTTTGCTTTTTTACATAAAAATTTAAGGAAGAAGGAAATAAAAGAATAATGTCTTAAACAATATCTCAACGATGCAAGTAAGAAAGTTGAATGTAAAACTATGTTTGTGGAAACATTTTGAAAGGATTGTCCGCTGCCAAATGAAATGAAATAGTATCTTTTATAGTAGGCGTTATAGGTGTTTCGTAAAACTTGTTTGGGATACAAAGCTAAAAGAGCTTTTAAGAGCTTTTTTGTCGAAAAAAACTTTTCTAACTTTGTAACCAAATAAACCCAATGAGCAAAGTGAAAACAATTTAAATGTTACCATTCATAAACACAAAACTCACCAATCACATTCCATCCCATAACCCTTTTTCAATAGAACTTCTGGAGCAATATAATCTGGTGTACCAACAGTAGAATACGCCTGCAATATTTATACATTCATATTTACAAGCATACACACACAAAAAATACTTGACAATTAAGTACAATATCAAGAATTACAATTACACTCACTATCATAATAAACAAAAATAGACCTCCACATAATAGGTATTAACTTACAAGTGTCCTTCTATTTTTTTGCCAATGTTGCAATTTTTCTTGTTGTGTGCATTTTGGAGCTGCATGTTCATCATTTTGTGTAGATCCATTAGCATTTTGACCTGTAGAAAAATCTGCTTCTTCAAGTGTACTACAATCCAATGGTTTACACAGTCCAAAATCTGACAGTCTCAAATGTCCATATCTATCAAGTAACAAGTTGTCAGGCTTAATATCCCTGCAATGTGACATATTGAGAATATTACTTTATACTCTATAATGTACAATTGACTATTTTATTTAGTTCTGAACATATGCAAATATTATTAAATAGTTTGAATATCAAATATTTTTTTAAAGCTAAATGACTAATTTGGCCTCTCGATCTATTCATATATCTTATTTAATTTGATCCCTTTTATTTAAAGGTCAAATTTAGTAATTTATTTTAAAATGTTTCAATGTGGTCCTTTTGTTCAATTGAGATGGGTGTTATGTTAAAAAATTGAAACATTTTTTTTAAATTAAGATTGAATTGGACATTTTGTTAAAAGAAAAATCAAATTGGATAAAATAAATAAATATAGTAACCAAATTAGTAATTTAACAAATTTAATTTTGGAATGTCATGGAAAGTAATACAAACTTTATTTCAAATAATGGGTTTTGTAAATCAATTTATTCCAAGTTCATTGCAACCTAAGCCTACATGGAATATTTAAAGATAACACAATGGAGAATGCAAAACTAATTTGAAGTAAATAGCCAACTTTATAGATACCTATGTATATAATTGTGTTTATGTATAGATTCAATAGCTAAAATTGTTTCTCCTACATAAAATCTGGCTTCATCTTCGGTCAAGGTATCCTTTCTCATGAGTAGAGTCATCATATCCCCGCCCGGTAGATATTCCATAATAAGATACAAATATTCATCATCTTGGAAAGAACAATAAAGTTTAACTATGCAGTTGCTGTCTACCTCTGCCAGGAGATTCCTTTCAGCTCTAACATGTTCTACCTAAAATAATTAAAAATTAGAAGTGTGATGACTTCATTATCCTTTAACATAAAAACATTTGTTTGTGGAATATAATGTAGAAGATAAATGGTTGCTAACCTGGCCTCTACGGAGCATTTCTGATTTCTTTAATTTTTTCATTGCATATATATGATCTGTAGCCTTTTCCCTACATACTCTAACCTAAAACAATTTAAAATTGTATGTTAAGTGGAACAATTAATAGGCAAAGACATAAAGAGATTTAAAAACTGAAAGAACAAATAGTTAATAGACACATACATACCTCCCCAAATGCACCTTTTCCAATCATAGTTAGTAACTCAAAATCGTCAACACCCATTTTGTGTCTTTGAAGACGCATATATTCGGTTTCTTTTTTCTCTAAAAATTTAAGTAGGTTATTTTGATCTTCTTCGGAGACATCAGCGTCAGCCAACTTCTTTTCCAAGATGGTTCGACTATTATATGTGAGGTATTAGAAAATTCTACGACATATTTGTCAATCAAACAATTGTAATTTATAATTAATATTCAAGCATAAACACTATTTTTTATAATTTTAACACAATTCTACGACATATTTGTCAATCAAACAATTGTAATTTAAAATTAATATTCGAGCATAAACACTACTTTTATAGTTTTAACATAATATGTTAAATTGTATTAACAATTAAAGTAACATACCGCTCCTTCCTCTCTTGAAGGCTTTTCATTTGTTCCTTGTAGTGGTTCTCAATGTACTGTTTGGCTGCCGCAACCTTATGTTTTGTGATATTGGAAAGAGTTGCATCATCCATTGGCACATTTGGAATATCATTTATGCCATTAGTATCATCTTTATTCCTTGTGGAGGCCCTCGATTTATCACGTGGTTGAAATTTATGTAACCAACTTTTTGCAGAATCCATTTTCCTTACCAACCACAACCTCAACCACTACCAACAACCACCATTTTGCTTATAACTTTGGTTCCCAAAAAATTCAGCCATAATAAACCTATACACCATTTTAACATTAAATAACAAAATCACAAAGTGAAAAAATGGTCATATTTGACTTGAGAAACATGCAAGAGTTTTTGTCGTATCTTAATTTACCATTTGAAGCATCAGGAAAGGAAAAAATAAAAATAAAATTAATGCAAAGAAGTGAAATGATATTGATGGATTAAAAGACTGAGATTAAGGAAGAATTGAATTTGTGGGAAGAAGCTAAGAATTCGGATTGCCATAAAACTGCTGTGAAAGGATCCAACAATGTCGGGGTACAATGTGTTAATGTATGACTTGATTCATTTGAATAAAAACATGTGATCACATGTTTAACACACCATATAATTAATATTTATTTTTGTAATTATGAATATTTATATATGTATATATATGATTGTGTGACTTGTAAAAACATTTTACAATCTTATTTAATCATAAGTTTCTATATAATTAAAATTTACTTATTTTTATTATAATTATTTTAAAATTTGAATTTCCAACAATTTCTAATTAAAAAATCTTTATAATACAAGTTTATCAACTTAAAGTCCTTTGTTAAAAAAAAAAAACTGAAAGTCCTTATGCGATTATAACAGGGCCAATAAATTAATGTTGCAATATTTGAGAAAGCAACGAAGCAAAATATATATATATATATATATATATATATATATATATATATCATGATCCATTAGAAGAGGATTAATGTGACCAAGAAGATGGACCTTATAAAAGAAAAACAAAACAAAAAGGTCGATGGGATACAAAGAGTACACACTGTAGAATATAAAGTAACAAGGTTGTAATTGAGAACAAATTAATATTAGTTACTATGAAAAGAAATATGGAGAAGCATTGATATAAGAAAGTGACAATAACTTAAAGTGGTTGTCTAAGGAGAATATAATTTTGCTTCTAATATGTAATATGGTGTCTTGTTCGAGGCACATATTATAATATTTTTTACCATGCCGTCGCAATTACAAGTCAAATGATTTAAAATATAAAAATTAATATTTAAAAGATTATTTTTTATTAATTTAAATTACACTTATACTTTCCAACATTTATTGATATTGCATATAATTCTAATTTTTTTTAAATATTTACAATAACCTTCTTTACAGGGATCCTTAGTGTAATGTTTTTAAACAACTAAGGAAGATAAATATAAATATATAGAGTGTTATGTAATGTGTTTCAAACAATTAAGAAAGTAAATTTAGGAATAAAAAATGAGAGGTATCAGGAAAAAATTGATGAGACCTTAGGAATTTAAGTGTAATTTACTATAAATTTTATTATAACATGATATATTATCTAGGAGAATAATTAAGTGTTATATAATGAAAAAATTAAAATATTAAAAAATATATTTATACGATGAAGGGGTATCAAGTCTAGTTCCAGATATATAGATTATATGATACTTATTTTGGTCTCAAATATAAATTTTTTTTTGTTTTAAATATATATATTTTTAACTAATTTTATCTTATTTAATATTATTATCTCTAAAATATTCTTTATTTAATTGAGATTTTAGTTTCAGTGACTTATTTTTATTTCTAATATAAAGTTCCATAGAGTGAAAAAAATTATTTTTAAATGAGATTAATACAATTAAATATAATTAATTAACTTTTTTAGTTAATGCGAATCATTTTTTTTCTTCTTCCTTATATTTGAGACGAGAGGCAGTAAGTAAGAAAAGGTTTGAAAATAGGATTTACACAGTTTATAAGCACGGAGAGGGGTAGAAATTATAATAGAAGTTTAAATTCGAAGAGGGGGTGAAAGATTAACAAGGGATTGTGAAAATCATGGGCCATCGGGTCCATAACCAATAGCTAAATGACAGGCCCATTCTCGTTGAAACAAAACACTTTGTATAGACCAGAGAATCCGAAAACCTTAAACCCTTTTTCTCGCCTCCATCGCAGGTTTCTACCTCTATTGCTGTTCTTTGCTTCGATCAAGATCAGGTATGTTTCCGAAAACTCTAGACTCATTATTGTTTCCATCTTACGAGCTATGTTTCTGGCAATGATGTCAAGTACTTCAATTTTTTTGCAGTGACCATGTATCTTCAGTTTTACATAAACGATAACGGTGATAAAGTCTACACCACTAAGGTGACCTAAGCTTTCTGTGTTTCGTTCTGTAATTTGTCTGTCAAAAATGCCTTCTGCACTTAATCTGAGTTGAATTATCGAAGAAATTGCATCTTGTGCTGCATTTCTTGTTATTGTTTTTACTTTTTAGGACTTTTTGTAATGTAACTGCATCGTGCATGGGTGGTTCCACTATGTTTTGAAATTTGTTACTTTTCTTCTTTGCAGAAAGAGTCGCCGGTAGGGCTACCTACACAATCTGCTCATCCAGGTATTTTGCTATTTTTTTAAAATAAGCAAACATGCTTAAAATTAAAGTTAAGAATGTTTGAATTGAGCATAAGCTATGCCCATAGCAGTACATCATATGAAATGCCACTGTTCCGGGCTTCCTGCTATACAACTCATACTGTTCCAGCAACAAACCCGAAGCACATGACAATATCTATTTCCCTTCCCCTGCATATAGCATTCCTCTGAGCCCTCCATGACATGAAAGAGAATAAAACCCACCAACATCCCTGTTCTCACTTTTTGACACTTTATGCTACAATCTTTTAAAACTATCCCACTTATAGTCATCGGAATCAAACTTTCTAATGACCAAATAAAAGGCATAATGACATATCCAATTATATAAGGGCCAATATGACTTCTGGATTTATTTGATAGCTTAAAGATTGCAGTTACTGGTCTCTGTTCCTTTGAATAGCTAATGCGTTTTTACTTTTTATCCTCCAGCATACGTAACACCACCATCTGTTTGAGCCATAATCAATGTGATCCCGTTCAAACCAGTTCCACCATACTGTGACTTCCATTGAAA
Organism: Glycine tomentella; assembly: GCA_007407185.1. Lineage (NCBI taxonomy): Eukaryota > Viridiplantae > Streptophyta > Magnoliopsida > Fabales > Fabaceae > Glycine > Glycine tomentella. The sequence continues at coordinate 490,195 of PYAF01001177.1, forward strand.
AGAACCCAGTACCTAACACGACCCAATCTTGACTTTTTGCTGACACTTAGATGCCCCCTTCTTATGTGGCTTCCTTGTAGTGTTATGCTAATGGTCTTTTTAGGAGAGTCTTTGTTAGATTTTTAGATAGATTGGCATGCTTTGTTGCATGCTCTTGGTCTTGTCTTTTTTTGGCCCCCTGTCACGTTTTAGTCTTTATCTTGTATTTCTTCACTTAAGGATTTCTATCCTCTACTTTTGTGATAATTTCATTGTTTATAAGGGAAAAAAGTGAAAAGTGGAATAAAAATAACACCATTAGACATTTAGGCCTAGTACAACTCATTGTTTTGCCTCAAGTGCCAAGTCAATTTCAGCTTGACATTCATGTTGGATGAAAACTATTGATTGAGAAACATATTCATTATGGCTGATTAATCAAGAACTTAAAATTTTATGATGTGGAACTTGGTAGCTTAGGGGTTTAGGGCATGTTTACTATAAGAATTTTTTTTGTATGCCATGTTTTTACATTTAATTATAAAAAGGTCACATTCTAATTTGTTTCCCATGTTCAACCGTTAGACAACAACTTATTATTTTTACTGCTCCATATAGAATTTTTTGAAGATGTGTTTTTTGCTCTCTTTGGATTTTGTCATTGGCAGAGAGTTCTCACTGCTTATTGAAAACACTTTCCTTGTTTTGACATCTCTGTCAAATACATGGCAAAGATTATCTAGAATTCACACTACATTTTCTGTACTTACCTGTTTTTCCTGAACTGCAGCCCGGTTTTCACCCGATGATAAATATTCAAGGCAGAGAGTTCTTCTGAAGAAGCGTTTTGGATTGTTACCAACCCAGCAGCCACCTCCAAAGTATTGAGTGATGTAGAAGCTCCAAATTTTAAGTGTCTTTTGTTCCATGCGTAGACAGTATTTTGTGAACTAGTGCTGGTGCCTGGTGTCAAGTGATTGAGCCATTTATGCTTTTTGTGTTTTGAACCAGTTACATCAAAATCTGGCTCACGATATTAGAATGAAGTGACGAATGTTAATTTGCACTAATGGATTTTGAGTTGTGTTTGCGTCAATGTAATATTCTCAAAATTTTACTTTTTCTCGCAATGCATCGGCTTCTTGCCAGCCTTCAAATGAGATAAAAATGTGGCTAGATAAAACCAGCTACATGAATAAAAAATAAGATCAAGAGAAATTTTACCTGTGCGAATAATAGTGTATAAGGTTTTTTTCCCCAATGAAAGATTAATAGAAAAGTGAGTTAAGATAGGCATAACCAAGGATGGGGGTTCAGCTCATTTGACTGAGCATATTGAGTAAGTGTTGTAAATTCTTTGGTACTGTCTTCGACTCTTGCAAATATATAAGATAACAATGTAATGGAGAGAAAAGAATTATAAAAAGCATGTAGGAATGGTATACTTCTAAAAATAAACATATTTAAAGAGCCGAATTTAGCTTTGGAACAAATTGATAGGGAAGGGATCACGGAAGTTCGGAATAATAGGATATGTGCAAGTTATTATGCAATAATAAATAGTCTTCTGGTGCATGTTTCGTTTCTGATACTGAGTTAAATTTGTTTATGATCATGGTGTCACATATAGGCAAATGCTTGCTTTGGTTAGGCTTGTGTCTGGTTTATTGAATTAGCTTGTGTCTGATACTGGTTCGGCCTAGGCATGTTTTCATCTTGAGGAAAAAATGACAAGGGGACTGATTTTCGATTACTACATTCTTTGCAAAACTCAGCTGGGAATCTACATGTTTTTTGGTGGTGATTAGGCACTTCAGAATTAAGGAATGCATAATATCACCTCATTTCTGGGCTTATATGCAATATCAGATTGACTTTTTCTGTCTGATATGCCTGACGTAAAATTCGTGTAATATGACTTTCGCATATATATTGGTTTTAGTCGTGTAAGGGCAATATTTTCTTTTGTTTTGTTTGGGTGTTCGGTTGTGTAAGGGCATTATTTTCTTTTCTTTTGTTTGAATTAGGAGTGAAATAAAGAGAAGATAACTAAGAAAAGAAAAATAGAAATAGAGGACACAAATGCGTTATTTGGATGGATAGAAATAAGAAAAAAACTCCTCAACTTATTTGAATGACTAGAAAAAAGAGTGACAATAAATATTACAAAAACTATTTATACAAATTAAAAAATTAATTTTTTTCTTGCTTTTGTGCTAACTACAAAAACTACTAATAAATAAATACAAACTTTTTGTTATATTAATTTTTCTTAATAAAAATATTTCTATGTTATAAAAATGTAATTAAAATATACTTTTAATCCTTTATTTTATAAAGTGAATTTGCTTGTCTTTTATCTTTAATTTTTTTTTGGTTAGGAACGTGATTAGGGTTTTACATTTTGTCGTGGTAATGAAATGTATTTTACAACAGTTATAAATCGAGTGTCTTAGTATTTTGCTCATCTTCTTTGACTTCTCTTCCCCTTTTCTCTTATGTGCACATAGGAGTGCAAATGGGCATGCTACCTATTAAGGACCTTTTGGCCTGACCTATTTAAAGTCTGACTTGGCCTGACTTAGTTTATTATAAAGATCAAACTAAGGATTTTTGAAAAGCCTGTTTAAATAAAAAAGTCAGACTCAAACTTTAAAAAAAGCCTATTAGGTCTATCGGACTGACCTATTTAATATATACATATATATATATATATATACATTAAAATTTTAAAATAATATATATTTATTTTTTAAAAAATATTTTTTCTTATTATGAAGGTGGATGATCAATTACTTTAAAAAATCACCTTGAAAATCTCATAAATGATTAAGAGAAACATATCTATAACTTATAGGATCATATTTGATAATTTATAAGAAAAACATATCTAATTATCTATTATGTTATTTTTTATTTTTAATTATTTATTTTTATTTAATCGGGCTTTGTATACAGACTTTTAGTTCAGGCCAGGCTCAAGCCCTTAATAACTTATTTTTAACAAGTAACAAGTCAGGCTTAATGATAATAATGCGGGTCAGACTCAGGTTTATCAAAACCTGACCTGACCTGGCCTATTTTCACCCCTATTAGTCGAAACATTGCTTGTCAAATGTAATTAGAAAAATAAATGATCAATATAGTTGTTATTTTGTTAAAATGTATTGAAATATTAATGAAAATAATAAAACTTTTTACTAAAAAAATATTTTTTACATTACACAAACTGAAATACTACTAATTAAAATAATTATAAAACGCATGTTAGACATTAATTTCTGTATTGACATGCAATGGATCTATTTAGGTCCTTTTTATTTATAGTTAAAAATTATTTTTATATTTTTTTAACAAAAAATGTACATTTTTAGATTTTCTGATTTTATTTTGGCAGTAAGAAAGTAAAAGTTGATTCCTGTAGTTCATGTGAGATAATACCTAAGTAGTACCCTGGTCTAAAACTTTATTGTAAAAAAAAAAAACATTTTCTGATTTTGCGAAGATAGGCATAGTTAAAACATGGATTCAAGGATATTATTGGAAATTAAAATTAATGCCACGACCAAGACGACGACTTCTAGTTCAGTTGCACTCAAGCCACTCCTCACTGGAAGTCGAAGTCTTCGCTTGCCAATTGCATTTCTTCTCATCTTCTTGCTGCTTCCGCGTATGATCTGTTTCTCTTCTTCTCGATCTCAAACCCTAACATAAGCCGATCCGCATCGAAATTGTAAATGCCATTCGCTTTGTTGTTGAAATTCTTACATTGATTGGTGTAGGAATGGCCCGAAACCTAGGAGGATTACTGGCGCTACTTCTCGCTGTTTCGATCTGCGGAGCCGTCACGATTCCCGGCCCCGTCTCCGATGCTCACCGTTCCGCCGCGTTAAAGCTCTTCGATGGATCGTTTTCAAGGTCAATTGAACTCTCTCTAGCTCTGTTTTTTCGTGTATAGTTTAATTTGATGCATGTTTAGCTTATTTCTGATATGCATATGCATGGATCCTTGTGTTATAAGCCTCGTAAATGTAACTATAGTTTCGTTTTCGTCGTGATTTAATTTCGTGAATCAGTTTAATCAGTGAAGAGTTTGTCTAAGTAGAACTCCGTGAATAGAAATTATCATGATTGTTGCATTCTGACTCTCTGCTGTTATTTAATTATCGTTTTGTTGGCTATTTTAACGTTATTTTTTGTTGTCCTTTCAAATGCAACTCTGAGATCTAAGCACTCCTAAGACATTGAAAGATTGTTATAGCTCTGGTGTAAATTTCCTATTTTATGTCTTGGATTGATTTGTTAGGTTTGTATCACTTTGTTGAAATTTTAGACGACTCTATATAGTAAGATAACTCATTTTTATCATCTTATTTGTTATCAGTTTAGAAGAGGCCTATGAGGCGCTAAGAGTTTTTGAGATTCTTACGATTGGGAATAAGCCTGATGTGAGCACAACCACTTGCAAGAAAGTAGTGGAAAACCTTGGGTTGTCATCGCCTGTGAAGGATTTGTTCTATGCGTTAAAGGTTAATGGCATATTAAAATGCAAGGTTAATGGGGATGTTTTCAAGGTAATTTTGTGCTATGGGTATTACTTTTATGATTTGGTTGCAGCTTGAATGCCATGGCTTATGAAATTTATGTTGGGTTGTTAAATTGCAAGCCTGGAAACTGATGCTGTAGTTTGTTTATCTTGTGAAGGATATTGCTTCGAGACTTAAAGCCACTGTCAATGATGCGAGTACTTTGGTTGACATGTACTATTCAATAGGAAGTTTGGTTCTTATAAAGGTAATTCCCTAGACTCTATTCTACTTGGTAGTTGGTAAACCCAGTGGGTTGTTATGTGAGTTTTTATTAGAATCATCTGGGGATGCTGTGGTGCATTGTTGAAAATTGCTTTCCTGTCATCTATACTCATAGTAAACTGGGCTTTCCTCGCCATCCTGCTAATCTAATTGATATGTAAAAATTCTTTTGGTCCTAATATTAATCTAATATGCCAAAATTTCTCATGTTCTGTTATTTTAAATGGTGGAAATGTCTGTCTTTTGGGGACTATTTTTTTTTTCTTTCTTGACTTGCTTACGGCAATTTCATATTATGTTTCATTATGGTTTGTTCCTGCATTTGATCACCTCCTTCTATGTATACAGGACCAGGCTTCTGATGTTGATGTGCTTCTTACTGATGCCGATGGGACCTTCCATTCAATCAAGGTCTGTTTTTATTGTCTTTGGTATTGAGCAATGTGGGGACTTGTTTTGTTTCTTATTAACCAATCTGGTCTTGTCTAACATGGCGACAGGAGATTCCCCCTGTTTTATTCGTTTTGCTTCACAACTTACATAAGTTTTTGTTGCTGCAATTGCAATTTGAACTGTCATGTGCAATGTGATTTCATATCCTGCATTAATTGGCAGGCTCTGAGCCAAAGTGATGGAAGATGGCGTTATAGTTCTGATAATCCAGAGTCTAGTACCTATGCTGCTGGTAATGATTTATATGGCAATGTGTTAAGATTTTTTGTTTTCTGCATTGAAAGTTGAAACTAGAATTATGAAATTCTTGGAAATATTGCTGTTTATCTATAATTATACGTTAAACTTTTCATGCATTTCACAGGATTAGCACTCGAAGCACTGGCTGGAGTGATCTCATTAGCATCTTCTGAAATTGATCAGTCTAGGGTAAAGTCTGAGTATTGAATTGGTTGCTTGACTTGCTTCACTATTTTAAACTTTTAAAGCTTGCTTAGCTGAAAAGTCAAATTATGTCTAAATTCTAAATTTAATGTGGATGAAAGTATTTGCATTATAATAGTATTCCAAATGAAATTGTCTAGAAAGTTTCATTAGAACCTTGTAAACTAAATTACTAAAAGTTAAACACCAGCTGGGAACTGTTAAATGGAAATGCGTTTAAAACTTTAAATGGTTAGGCAAAGTGATAAAAAAAAGTTTCCAGAAAAATTTACCCTTTTTTTGACATGTATAATGAATCTAAGGTTAAAGTGTTAAACTTACTAGTGCTGCATTTTTTAGACAACTTTTTGGGTTTTGCTTTACTTGCTTTTGTTGTTTATGATGCATCTTGTGGCCATACTTTATCCTGGGAATCTTGGCACTTCTATCGATATCTTATATCAGCTACTTTTTGTCAGGTGAATACAGTGAAAAATGAAATATTGAAGCTTTTTGATAGCATTGAGAAATATGGTATGTGTGCCTTTGCTTTTAACTTCGTTGAAATTAAAATTCCGAATAATAATTTTAATTTATCCAAATGGACCTTAATTGTTTGTTACTACATTAAATGATTCTGCTGTTCCTTATACCACATTCCTCATCTTTTTGGCCTAATATGAACATATTATCTCTTTTTCAGATGATGGAACCTTCTATTTTGATGAGAAATTTGTTGGTGGACGTGAGCATCAGGGTTCTCTTTCCACAACTTCTTCTGTTGTTCGAGGGGTTACAGCATTTGCTGCTGTAACTTCTGGAAAAATAAATGTATGTGGAGTGTAAGGGACTATATTATATTTTTTTATTCTGTCAGAATTTTCAGTTGATGTTTTGCCTTTGCATTTCCAGCTTCCAGGGGATAAAATATTGGGTTTAGCAAATTTTTTCCTGGGAATTGGAATCCCAGGAGATGCCAAGGACTTCTTCTATCAAGTTGAATCATTAGCTCTTCTAGAGAATAACAGGCAAGTGCATTTCTAAGAACAATCCATTATTGAAAACACAGCTTTTAGTGATGTCTCTTTTCTTCTTCTTTACTGATACATTGATCTCTTCATCATATTCAATAACAATATGTACTCTGGATTTCTTCTTGTGGTGTAGGGTTTCCATCCCATTGGTACTGTCACTTCCTGCAACGGTTTATTCATTATCCAGAAAAGATCAGCTCAAGGTATTAAAGTCTTTATTTTGTGGGTATTGTAACTAATAGATCTTAGGAATTAGGAATTAAAGATTGATTGATGGTGTACACTGGCTTTCTGGACTCCTTACAAAATTTGTGCATTCTTTTTTAACAAAGAAGAGTAGAGAAAATCCTGTAGCCCTTTGGCTTTTATTCAATTTTGGCCTGAACCATCCTTTAAGTATACATTTTCAGCACCTGTCAAAATTCAGTGTTGGTGAGTCATAACCCAGTAATCTCTAAAATGATTACTGATACAACACTTAGTTCTTTCATTTCCAGTAATTTCTTTTGAATTCTTCCATGTTATGCTCTCCTTTGTGCCATTCCCTTTTTATTCTGTTATGGAGCTTAACAAGCTCTCCCATTTGCACTTTTCCCCCACTTACTGCTTGTTGATTCATTTACATGAAGTACTACATTAACATCTCATGCATCAGTTGGTTGTGTTAATCATTCATCAACCTTTTTTTATAATTATGCAGTTTTTCTGGTTCTCAATTACACTTGGGAAAACATGACAAATTTCTATTTCAAAATGAATCAGGTTAGGGTGAACACTGTACTTGGTTCAGCTGCACCACCTTTAACAGTTAAGCTTGTGCAAGCTTTCCGCTCTAATGCTAAAAATTCAGCTATTATTGAGAGCAAGGTGAGTGAGGATTCTCAACAATTTAATTTGAGGAGTGGGGCTTAATAATCCCCCCTCCCTATTGTGCTATCATCTGGTTTGAGGAATTATTTCTTATCTCTGGTGTGTTCTACTTTCTGTTGTTTGAAACACTGCTCATGTTTCATGATACAGGAGCTCCAATATGATCAAAATAATGGAATTCATGTCTTCCAAGCTTTCCCAGACAATGTAGATGTGGGAACTTATGTTTTTGTTTTTGAGGTACCAGTTGTTAAGTTTAGTGAATATTTTTCCATTAAGTTGCATCAAGGTGTATATGTATCGCCTGTCAACTATTTTAAGCCTGTTTTGTAGATTGCACTTCACGATTCTGCGGGTGAAAAAGTTTATGCTACTGGAGGCCAAATTCATGTACCAATATATGTCACTGGGATTATTAAAGTCAGCAATGCAGAAATTGCTGTTCTTGACAGTGATCTTGGAAGTGTTGAAACCCAGAAAACGTATGTGTTTATTTTTGGTTTTAAAAGTTTTCTGAAGTTACGTTTAGAATCAGTCTGCTTAATTACAGTGATTTTGGTTTATTGTGGTTAATGTATAAAATTTAGACTTTGAGTAATGTATTTAACTATTAGTAACTCTTTTTCATGTTTTTATTTCTTCATTTTCAATTATCATATTACTATCCAGGCTAGATTTGGCTGGAAATGATGTTGTTTCACTCTCAGCTAACCACTTGCAAAAGTTGCGCTTTTCTTTCCAGTTGACAACACCTCATGGTCATGCTTTTAAGCCTCATCAGGTCTGTAGTAGTTGCCTTAGACCTTCTAAATGAATGCCATTTCAATGCTCTGTTTATTGAGGAATTATTCTTCTGCAGGCATTTTTCAAGTTGAAGCATGAGACAAAGCATGAACACATCTTTGTGGTTGGAAATAGTGGCAAGAAGTTTGAGATTATTCTTGTTAAGTATCTTTTATTACATAGTTCTTTGTCTAGGTTCAGATGCTCTTCTTGAGTGCTCATTAAGTTTGTTATAATTTGCCAAGTGTTCAATAATTTGTCTTAGTGCTGTTCTTGCTTTGCTCATATTTTGTAATTTTGGGTCTTAGGATTTTCTTGGTTTGGTGGAGAAATTTTATTACCTCTCAGGCAGATATGACATTGAGCTGACTGTCGGGGATGCTGTCATGGTATCTTGCGCCATTTTGTTTTGTCAATTTTCCCTTTACCCCATAATTCAATAGGCAATCTAAGCAAAAAATATTTGTGGTTTCAGGAGAACTCTTTCTTACGGCTGCTTGGTGAAGTTGATTTAGATCTTCCTGAAGCACCTGAGAAGGCAGCCCGTCTTCCTCCACTCCCTCTAGATCCTTACTCAAGATATGGGCCCAAAGCCGAGATAGCCCACTTATTCAGGGCTCCGGAAAAGCGACCACCCCGGGAACTCTCTCTTACTTTCTTGGGTTTGACCCTTCTGCCATTTATTGGCTTTTTAGTTGGGGTAAGTCTTGTGGATAATCCTCCCCGGAAAGTAGCACACAATTGTTGATGCCTTTAAGAAAAAAAGGCAGTGTAGATAATGGGAAAAATAAGATAAGTGGAAAGAGAAACTGCAGTGAAGTTATCTAGAAATGATAATATATTTTTACTTTAAATTTACTTTTATGAATGATTTTTATTAGTTAACTAACATTTGAATGAATTTTATCAAAGAAATATTCAATTATATGATCCTTTAAACAAGCCATCAAAAATTATAAGCTGTTAGCAAAATATACATAAATGATTTTTATATTATATTTCTTACATGGCCCCTCATGCAACAACTCGTTGGGCTTGAAGTGTAGACAATGCACTGGCCCACCAAGGTTGTGCTGAAATTAAACTTGTTTTTTAATTAGAGGAACGGGGGTGACAAGGATCGAACTCAGACCCACTTGGTCACAGAGGCTTTCATAGCACATCATAAACCAACAATCCCTAAAATTTAAGCTGTTAGACATGAATGGTTTTTGTATTATATTTCTAACAACAGTGATGATTTTTTGGGAACTTTTGGGATAAAAACTGAAATCTGAAACCACACTGTTTTCTTTATTTATAGCAGGGATATGCTATTTTTCTCCTTATAATTTGGGAAAGAGAAACCCATTGGTGAATCTGAATCTGATGACATAGTCCCAAATTAAACTTTCTGTTTCTCTCACTACCTTTCAAACCAAGTCACTTGCTCCAATGTTAACATATATTTGGAAATAGGTATGGTTTAAAATGAGAGCAAGGGGTCTTATTTGCTTAAGACACCAAAATACATATTTTAAATGTGGAGCAGTATTGATTGAAATCTTGTCTTATGAAAGATAGTATTTCTAAAGATTCAACATTTAATGTTTGAAAGACTGCTTTATACTTGCAAGATTTCTATGGCTATTGGGCCTCTATATGAGTCTAGTAGTCTGGTGGCTTTTGGTTGCTATTGCTAAACTTTCAAGTTGTATATTTCCAGTCTAAAAGGCTTTGAATTTATGTGTAAAAACATATGTTTTCTTCACTTTATCAAAGAAACATATATGATTATCTTGGCACCTTCCTTCAATGTTGTTGCAAGTTGCAGCTATGAAGCTACTTGTACTGGTTTTCCTTGTGTGTTTTTTCTTATGATTTGGTCTGTCTTCCTTTGTCAGTTAATATTTGTCATTCTCTTTGATATCATTTACAGCTGTTACGCCTGGGAGTGAACTTGAAGAATTTTCCTTCTTCAGCAGTACCTGCTACATATGCCTTCTTATTCCAGCTTGGCATTGCTGCAGTTCTATTGCTTTATGTACTTTTCTGGTTGAAGGTATGCCTGCTTATTGATTCTATGGAACATCTTTCCATCAATTTCTTCTGTGGTGATATTTATTTTTCCATATAAAGTAAACGTGATTCATTATCAATGAGAATCACTGTCTCCTGTAAATTTTGATAATTAGGATTAAATAAAATGCTTGATTAGCAGAGCTGGTAAGAGTGATCTATATTAAGTTTCTGGTGGAACAATTTTCTCTCTCTCTTCTGGCAGGGCAATATTGTCACAGTTTATTCCACCTTTTTTCTATATGAAATGCTTGTCTGCTGATTTTTTATTTTTTGTACATATGCAGCTGGACTTGTTCACTACACTCAAAACTGTAGGATTTTTGGGAGCTAATCTGTTGTTTGTGGGACACAGAATTCTTTCCCATCTCGCTTCGACATCATCTAAGTTGAAGTCTGCATGAGTAAAACGAAGATTGTCTATTTATAAAGACATGACATGATAATGTGTTTTTCCTTGAAAAAATGATACTAATCCAATTTTGTAGGACTTTGTTGTATTAGTTCGTATCGAATTTAGAGCTCAATTATATCAAGAGAAAAGTTTTATTATGATCTCGCCTTATCTTGATGACATACATACTACTATGCTTGACATTTGTTTTGACTCCCAAACACCATATGCTATCATGTTCCATATCATGTAATCTCTCCTTACCTACTTCAGCTTCAACTAACGTATTGCTTTTTATAGATAAATGTTTGTGACTGTGTAAAGTGTTGTAGTTTCGGGGATTCTTGTTTACTGTCTACTAATTTCAGCGAATTTTAAGGCTCCGGTGGATATAGATTTGGCTTAGGCTCCTTTAGGAACACGTGGATGGATCGTGTAAATGCGATGAAGTGATTTGTTTCAAGATGTTCTTCTAAGTTTGCTATGATAGTCCTTCCTGTGTGCTCAAATGGTAGCCAGCAGGAACATGAAGCTATGATAAATTCGAATCCTGCCCTCACCCCTTAGACCCAAAAATAGATGTTATGATAAAGAATGTTTGACTTTAAGAATTAAATACTACCTAACTAGTTGAAAAGAATCATGATTGGCACAACTAGTTTTGGTAGACTAAATTTTGCGATTTTAATTAGTTTATGTATTTAGATGTGGTTGGCCAAGTTCCATAAAAAAAGATGTGATTGGCCAAACAATAGTGCTATTAGACACGGGTAAGGATTCAGTTATCTAGTCATCATTTTTAATTTTTATTGGAAAAACGTGTAGTTAAATGTCTGATTGGTATTCTTTTTAATAAGTTCACCCCTTTTTTCAAAATAAACTCCATCAAAACATGCACTGAGAAATCTTCCAAAATTCCAAAACCATAGCCGGAGTTAAGCTGTTCAAGGCCGTTTGCACATCATGGGAATACCACTTCATCAAATTAGATTAGATAATTAAATCTTGTAAACTAAACTGTTACTAAATCAAATGCAAATTTTGATAAGTTTATGTTTTTTTTCCTGTTGAAAGGGAATGCTGATCTAAATTGTAAATTTCTAAATCCATAAGAAAAATTTAAGACGAGTACTACATAGTTCTGACTTCTGACCATTGCAGCCAAAAACAAAAAAATTAAATAAAATAGAAAAGTGATTAGGAATGACTTAACTACTGTAATTTCTCATCAAATTGCTCCAGATGCTGATTACGTTATTAACTACAGCACTATTCTTAAAACAAATTATGCTATTTTATGAATATAATAACGACAATATCACAATCCTATAAATGATTTATTCTAATTACAAATAAATCTGGATTTTGTTGACTGATTTTCTTCACTGCTTTACTTTCCTTTTTAACAGAGGAGTCTTTTAGTGGCAAGAAAGGACCTATGGCTGTTCTAGTAATAATGTTAATAATAGTTATTAGTTATCATTCTTGGGTCTTGGCCATATGTGTTTTTCTTCGAGTCATTGGGTTTGCTTAGACTTATGAACGGTACTACATGATTTATAAACTGAGCATGTTGCAACATTTGAGGAACAGAGTCTCACAATCCAACAAATCCTCACCGATCACAATTGTTTCCAATTTGAGTACAATGTCAGTCATCTTGAGGGTTGGGCTCTCTTGTTTGAGCAAAGCATCATTTTCAGTGAAATTACTGATGCTCCTTTAAATAACAACCTAACTCCTAAGGTATGGCAGGCCATAATTCCACACAATTCATATTTTTCAGAGTCCTGCTCCTGCCATTGCCAAAATAATACCCCTTTTTCGTCGAAGTCAACTCGCCAATGAGAAACATGATTCCAAAAAACAAGAAAAAATGTAAAAATAAAAACCAAAAATATTCGGTACCATGTAGAAATTAATTTAAAATCTGAATATTTCTTCGGAGTGGATATAATAAATGTTGAAGCGTACAAAATTTAGCAAATCCAAAAAAGATAAGATGATCTGGGTGAGCTTTCACAGTGACTTGCGTCTATAGTGAAGAGAGCTACACTGAAAGCTTAGGCCATAGGAATAGAGCTACAGAATACACTTAAACACCTAGGCATTGGTATAACTTATATAAGTGAATATTATGGCACTATTCTGAGACCTTAATGCTTTCACTTGTGAGCCATATCTTCTTTTGAATTATAAGCACTACTTCATCATCATCTTTACCTTGATCTACATCATATATGGTCACAGCATCCCAGTGTAATGCTGGCAAGTATTTCTTTATGTACTCCACCACTGAACGGTTATCATGGATGATGATGAAACCCTTTGGCCTTAGGATTCTGTCAATCTCAATTAATAAATCCTCTGGACTGCATTCTTTCTTAATAATATCAGAAAACACAGTCCATGCATGGAGTAGATCGTACGTTCGAGGGTAGGTTGAAAATGCTTCACACCTGTCAGCATTTAATGCACAACATCATTAATATATAAGTCATAAAAAGGTAGTTCTACATCGAATATTTCACGTGTTAACTATTCATTCATAAAAAAAAAAGCTTAATTATGTTTTTGTTACTCAAAGTAGGGATTCTGTTTTTTAGTCTAGCAAACAAAAAATTGTATTTTTAATCTTTCAAATTCAAAAAATGTTTTTTTAGTCTCTCACCTCAAATAAAAAATTGTATTTTTTAATCCCTCAAATTTTAAAGTAAAGCCCAAAAACAACTAAAAAATACAAATTTTTTATTTAGAAGACTAAAAATATAGACCCCTAATTTGAGGGAATAAAAATATTAACATGAAAAAAACTAATGTACCCTTGTACCAGATTACTAATCATTCATATTTGCACAAACTAATTTTATTAGATCATATTGTCAAATTTTAAATCACTGAAATACTTTTTGGTTTTCACCCAATCAGTTTTTCTTCAAAGCAGAAGTTTCCCCTTTTTTCCCTTAAAAATGATCCAGCACAAACATGATATTTGATAGTACTAAACTCATTTAAAGCCATCATTTAGACAAATTGATTATAATTCAAAACTAGTTCAAACTTGAACAAATTTATAAAATTGTTTTAAACTTTTAAATAAGAATGAATAATATATAAATTAACAGTGTAAATGTTATATTGTCATCAAATCACAGGAGTGTATGGTAGGTTTGTTGAACTTAAAATTAATACCAATGGTAATTTCTGCACTGTGAAAGCTTTTTGACAGAAAACAAATGCCTATTAAACTCTAATTAGAAACGCTTCTGAACCAAATTTCTAATTTCAGTAATTTGATTCCTAGAGTACTATTACCCCTCCAATGAAAATGCACTGAGAAGATCATAACTAGATAATGAACCTTTTTTGTTAGAGAGAAAAAGTTATACGCACATCTAAATACTTCCTGGTGTTTGATTTGGTATCTTGAATATTATGTTCATTTTTCCAAAGAAGGGTACTAAGAATTAGAAAAATGAAACAACTAATTTAATAGGATTTGCCATAATATAACCTTTTGCGAAGATAATTGTTTCAATGAAGATACGAGCCATACCAGTTGTGAACTGTTCCTATCAGTCCTCTGTCGTATATTATCTTGAGATTTTTTTGTTCATTTTCTGGCACCACATTCATAACCCAAACATCTTTGTCCTTCAAAGCTGCTGCAAATGAACCCAAATTCGCCTTCATATCCATCACGTTGCGAATTGTGCCTGGCTTAATCTTACTGGCTAGCTTGCTCCAGTAATTATGAGCTCGTCGTTTCCAAACTTCCTGCACAAAGTTAGATTTCTCATACACCAAAAACTAGAAAACATTCACATGTTTGTTCAGCCAGGTCTATTATGGTACACTGCCTTGGTTTAGTTCTAAATATATTTGCTTCATTTAAAGCTCATTCATTTTGTGTGCAAGATCATCTTAGAATTGGAAAATAAAATCATAAAATTTTCCACAAAAACAATGGATATAAAGAATTGTTCATATGGTGTCTCATTTAGATTGTCTTTTAATAGGCAATTAATAACGTACTCATTACAGAAATAACTCAAATATAGTCTAGTAATCATGTCATCTCAGTTATCCTTGTTTATGCTAATCAGTTGACTCATGCTGCAGTGTTTCAAGCACCATTGCTCTTCTTCTTGTATTTTCTTTCATATTCTGTTGTTACAGTTAGTAGTAGCAGGCTTATGTTGCTACTTTCTTCTGATGAATGAAGAAGGTATTAGGAATGGTGAACTAGATAGAATTTAATTACCATGTCCTTCTCAAACATTTCAGTAGAATAGTGAATTTCTGCCAGACGAGGAGGTGGAGTATTCAATCGAGCAGGCCAAGGAGCCAAACCACTTCCTTTTGCTTTGTGCATTTCTGCACAGAACAGCAGAATATATGATTATTACATACAAGAGTTGTTGACTAATACAGCAATTGCTAGTGCAACATGCAAAAAATGCAGTAGTATCGTCATATATATCATATCAGATAGAACATGGACCTATCTACAATAGCCATAACAAAAGCAATTTCATTAGGTGAACTATTATAAACTGCATAATCATGACGGAGTTCTTATATACAATCACGTTCATTTACTCTTAACTACCACTTGTGAGCCAAAGTTAAACATATTTATATATATAATTAACTGTGTCTGGGTGGACAATTCCCATTGGGAAGAATATTATTACTCTTGATGATCTGAGAACATTTTCTTCAGCACTATATGTCATGATCTAGCAATTAAAAACATGAAATAGAGAAAATATCACCCACGATCCGAATAACGTGAAATGCAAGCTTTCATTTTAACTCCCCAAACAGCATCAGGATCATCATCAGATCTGCAGAGTGGAGGCTTAGTACCAGGCAATCTCTTTAAGTAGCAGCTATTAGTGAGAGGCTTGACCCAAATAACAGTCTGATCCTTCTTAGCAGCTATTTTCCAGCACATCCTCTCCACAAGAGCACTCATTTCTCTCCATATCCTCCTATCCTCTTCATCCTGTGCATATGCTTCGGGAGATGAGTACGCGAAATAACCTCCTGGCCTCAGTAACCTATCCAGCTCAAGGAGAAGTATACCATCTCTCTGAAGCCAATCGATTCTACAGCGCGAACAATGAGCAAGTTCGAATGATCTACTTGGATAAGGGAGTCTTTGGGTCCCCAAGACACCAAGATATGCTGGAATTCCCCTCTCTAAGGCAAACTGGATTTGATTTTGATGAACATCATTTGGTGCCAATGACATTGCTATCACATTAGAGGAAAGTAGATATCCTCCAAAGCTAGCAACCCCACAGCCAACATCAAGAACAGACCTGACTCTTCCCCCATTGTTAATATTGTTGCTTGAAAAATTAAGCATCTGAAATAGCAATTGTGAAGGAATATAGTGTTAAAATTAAAATACTCTCAATTAGGTGAGAAACTTTTATGTTTTGGTGATAATTTTATGGGTAAAATGTGTTGTAGCCTTTTAGGTTCTTCAATTTTTGGTAAAAAACGGTTTTAGTGCCTATTTTGAAAAACTATGATTTTGATCATTATTTTTTTTTTATAATTGGTGAATTTCTTCCCTCACCTTAGTATCCCAAGTTCCATAAAGAAAGACAAAATTCACCGATTAAAAAAAATATGAAGACCAAAACCATTATTTTTAAAATATAGGGACTAAGACTAATTTTGACGGGAAACTAAGCGCTTGAAGCATTACTTGAGCAATTGAATCTTACATTAGCAATTGAAGCAATGTATTTATCAGCACCATTATGGAAGTGGGTTCCTCCACCAGGAAACACTATTGTTTCACCTTTCACAACCATCCAGTTCTGGTCAGATTTTTCAGTTGCAAGATGGGTATGAGGTATATTTGCTTTCCACACCTGATCTCTGCTTTTGGGCCACTTGATTGGAACCTAAATTATCAAGAACAACACAACAAACTAAATACTTAAGCAAAAGAAAATTTTCCATACACGATGAACTATCTTAGTTGCATCTAATATTAAGCAATCCCTGGAGACTGAAATTTCACCTTGTACCCTGGAGGAGGAGGAATTAAACAATTGAATCTCCTATCAGGTGTTGGGCAGTGTCTCTCATAGTGCTCCATCAAAGATAAATCAAGCTTCAATCTTGTTTGGTATATGAGGTTTCTGTCCAGACAAGGAATCAGCTCGGATAATCGATCATCACAGACCTTGAAAAAGTTAAAAGAAGAGTATAAACAAGTTGAAGGGTGTCATAGTAGTAGAGACTAGAAACTAAAATAAAACTTGTTCAGTTCAAAATCTTAATTTAACTCACTGGAATGCTCTTTGGTACAGCAATGTCTTCTCCTCCAACAAGTGTGGAGGAAGATACACCATCATCTTTGTCCCCTCCCAAACCAATGTGGCTCAAAGATTTATCACCATACTCAACAGAAGATGATGAATCACAATTCTGAGAATAAAAGTATAAAAAACCACCAACAATCACCAAAACCAACACAGTTGTTGTGACCAATTTTTTTCTAGAGTTCACATCTGCTCTTCCTCTTGCCATGCTTGCCACTGCAAAAGAATTACCGTTTGTCAGTGTGACTTCAACTGCCACACCACAACTTAAAAAATCAAAAGCTGCCATGGCAAAGCTCAAATACTTACTATACAAAATCTTGACACAAAAAACTTACTTATCCAAAGTTCACTCACTCATGCCCCGGTGAGGAACCTGTATGAGTTAGAACCACGAAACAAGAACTGCAAAGGAAGTTGAAAAAAAAAAAAAAATTCACTGAAAATTTAAAACTAAAAGAATAAGCATGTCTGAACATTATTAGCTCTTTGTGGGACCTGCAGCACATCCCTCATAATAGAAACATCACTGTTGTATCAAATACACATTAATTAATAATTGAAAAACTGGTTTTGGCAGAATGATGGTAAAAAAAATAATGAAAGCTACAGCAACAAAATCAAATCTATGTAATGTATAATATTCGAAAAAGTGAGAGAAGCTTTATGCAAGTAGCTTCACTCACTGAAAAACATAGGAGTAAGTAGGAGCAAGTGGATGAGCGTGTGTGGACGAAGTGGGAAAAACATAAAAGGATAAATGAAAGAGAATCACCGACAGGTGCCACTTGCCAGCTAGCTATTGACGTCAGTGTAGGGATTCCCAAAAGGGAAGGGAAGAAATGCTAGGAGCCAACGGAAAGTGACTCACCCTTCTTAAGGATGGAACCATAGTTTTTTTTTTTAAAATCTATTTTCACGTGCATAGTTTTACTTTATGGTACATAATAATATGCGTACATATTTATACATAATAGTATTTTTTTTTTTCAATGTATATGTTTTTTTATAAAATAGTTTGTTTAAGATATGATTGGATATGAATAATTTTGTTCAAGATATCTCTCTTATATGAATATTTTAATGGTTATTGTTATGTATGACTCGTGTTTTATGGACAAACAGATATTTGGCAATGGAGAGGAGCACAAACATCTATCCTTTATTTGAATTACCTTTGTTGGGTTACGACTTGGGTTAGGGATGTAAGAATGAAGCCCCTCACGATATAGTAAAAGGATAATATTAAATTGCGTTTTATTCTATAAATATGGATGCATGTAATCTTATTTGTGTGTGAGACTATTCTGTTTAGAATTTTGATTGCTACTGCAAGAGACTAATTCCTTCCATTATATCTGAGCTAAGTTGATATTTATGCAATATAATGACACATATATGGTTTTCGGCTTCTTTCCTTTTCAGAAAAAAAGAATATCACATATTTTACACCTTAAATTTTATATTTACGCCCAAACCTAATACCAAAGCTCATTGGTTTGCAACATCAATAGGGTAGGTATGAGTGTATGACTAGCATAGACAGTATTTTCATTTAATTCAGAGAATGGGAGATAGTACTGTGAAGTGTGACTAGTGTCAGTGGAGAATTCCCCAACTTTCATGGGCCCATTTGGCCACGTGACCATTTTTATTTCTCTGAAAGTCTTTTTTATTTTTTTTTATCTAGGTTATTTTTGTTAATTGTGACTTGTCATTGTTTTTATCAAACAATGATTTTTTTATTTAGTCACCATTTGATAGAATAATTTGAATAAAAATAATCCTTACTTAATAATAAATTCATTATTTAAAATGCACAAACTAGAGAAAAAGAAGTACTAGGCCGATTTTTGTTAAAAACGTCTTCTTTAACAAACAGTGGGGTATAGTTCAGATATATCTTTTGCAGTCAATGCTAGTATAATGATGCAGTGCATATTTGATATTTCTGGCAATAAAATAAACTTTTTTTTTTTTTTTATCAGCAAAATGTAAAATAAACTTGTGTGATTCCTAGGAATGGCAACTTCAGCAATACTTCAAAAGTGGGATATTACTGCGACTCTTGGCAATTATATTGGTAAACCGTTTCTAACTATATATGTTTACCAGAATGAGTAGGCCTTCTTTACAAGTTTGTCTTGTAATAAAAACAACCTTAACTTGACAAATAAGAAAATGTGATAAACAAAGAGAGTTTATTAACAAAGGAAGTTTCCATTCTTTTTTTTGAGGTAATTTATTGAATGATATCTTCAACTTTGTGAGGCTTGAAACTTCAGAAAGTACCAATCTCTGTTTGTACTTTGTGCAGTCAAAGTACTTCATTAAAGGTTCGTTGGTTCATCAAATACCATTCAAAAACTGAACTTCCATTATGTAATATATCTCGTTTGTCATTTGACCGAAAACATGCTGATTTTTTTTAGACCCCCCCCCCCCCCCCAAAAAAAAAAAAAAAAAACGTGCCAAGGGATTAATTGTGTAATTTGTGTTTGGTGAAGTTGAACAATATGCAATTCTTCAGGTTGGGAATATTTGAGAATTTTAAAAATATTTGTCCAAGGAATATTTGAGGATTAAAGTTTATTATTTTTGTCCAAAGATTTTATGGACGCAACTGTGTTTGAAAATTGCTTTCTGCACTCTCCAAATTGCTTCCTGCACTTCCCATCCAGAATGGTCAGTCTGAAGCTATATAGAAAGTGCAGAAAACAATTCTGGAAGTGCAAAATAAAAAAGAATCCCAATGTGTTGCCCAGCCTAGTTTAGCCGGCTGCCACTTTTTGGCCCAAGGAGTTACCACTTTTCCTTCTTCTTTTGGGTTCAATAGCAATCACTTTTATTAAGTACATGATATTCACACCACCTTTTTTTTTGTTTTGCAAAATTCCTAGTCTACCCCTCTATTCACTCTAAAGCACCCGCTCAACCCCAGCTCCTCATCTTCCTTCTCTTTTACAAGCATTATTCTTTCTTCTCCTTCATTATCTTTTCTATGTGAGTTATTGTACTCCCATTGCTTTTTCTTTGACAACTTTCTGTTATTTTTTTTGTGTGTCGTCGATAAGATGAAAACTAGTTTCCGATCAAGTAGCTGCCATAGGAGTGGGCCGTACGTGTAATGTTGCAGCAAGGCATTGGGTCACGGGTAATGTCTCCTGGCTCCTGGGCCCATTACGCAGTACTCAACTTATCAATTTCTTCCACATTCTTATATATTTAAGAGAAAAAAAACTAGTCATATATGTGTAAAAGTATCAACATGTCAACATGTCAGGATATTTATGTATAAAGGTCTTCTTATTATTTTATTTCTATTAATATAACAATTGTTATATGATCATGAAAGCAAAATAAAACTATTTGAACCTATAGTTTGGTGAACCAATTCTATTTCTGTAAAACTCTGCTTTAACAAAAAAAAAAAAAAAAAGAGATTGAATTTGATGAATCCCACCTGCAGATACCATTAATTGGTAAAGCAATTTTATTAGATATTAAATTGACAACTTGTCAACTTTTATCTTAGAAAAAAAATAAAAACTGCGTACTATAAATTTTGTTGTCATTTATAGTTGAAATTAGAGTAATAGAAAATGCAAAAGAAAAACTATGCACGGATCGATACCATCATGCTCAATAATATAAGAGAGATAAAGGGAAAAAAATATAAATATAATATTTAATATAATGTATTTTTTTTTTTTTTATCAAAAGGAGCTAAAAGCCCAAAAAATGCAAATATAATGTGATAGCATAATCAGAAAAGATAAAAAGAAATAACAGATATTATTAATCAAGTCTAATCCAATAGTTAGTTAAGAATAGTATATGAATATCGTAAATTTTTCAATATTATCTTAAATTTTTACGGATAAAAAATATATTATGTTTGAGATATTTAGATGTGCATAGAGTGCTTGAGAGAGTCTATAGCAGTCCTCTTGTCCAAAACAAAGTTGAAACTTGAAATTGAAGACAACGGTTATCGATGTCGACCTCGCCTGGGAATCTTTTATTCGAATATTTAACAAAGTTTAGGAGGAATATTCCTCTAACAATCACGACGGGTCTGATTTTCCTCAGCTGTTAGGAAAAAACAAATACTGAAAACATTTTTAAAGTAAAACCTCTTAAATGGATCAAACTAATATATATATATATATATATATATATATATATATATATATCTTTGAAGATTCGTCATCAAGGAATTAGAAATCCAGTTTTAATTCTAATAACAATTAACTATTTTTAGTTTTTGAAATCATGAATATTTTTTTGTAAAACCAGCATAACTTATGCCTTATACATGCAATAATAGTATCGATGAGTCATAGTTGAGTTAGGGATTATAGAATAGAAGAAGAGGATGAGAGAACATTCCGACTGTTTGGTTTTTAAAATGTTTGTTTTAAAACATAATAAATTAATTTTGGTTGAGACATTGACTGTTGACTAACCTAGAATTGTTTTAGAAAATAGTTCTTAAATCTAAAAAATAAGAAAGAAATGAAACATCCACCGTATTCAAGTTTTGATACAGATTTTGACTTGTTCAATGCATGGAATAAATAGAAAATTTGAGTATTTTTAGTTGAATTTTAATTTATATGTAAGATGAGCATAAACATTTGTCAAATAATAACAACTTTTAATCTAAATAAATATCAAATAAAAAAGTTTAATAGTGACAAATGAAATCATATTATCTTAAAGAGTTAAATAAGGTGAAGGGAGAAGAGAAATGAGAGAGAAGGGGGCTGGAATTTTTCTTACTAATAAAAATTAATAATTAATATTTTTCAATAAAAAACTTATTATATCCTTACAATTTATAATTTCTAATTACATTACTGCAACTTAACCAGTTTTTATTGGAGACTCAAAACAGTTAAATCCATTATCATGAGTTTTATCAAGGAATTATATTATGTTACGTACTATTAAAATTGAAATATTTTAAATTTTTTGGAGGCCTTTTGCTGTTGTGCAGTATCAGTATGACTGCATCAAATTAGCATTCACCCTCCCCATCTCTCGTGTCATATTCAGATCTCTACTTCCTTTACTGTAATACCTTCTTTTTTTTCTTGATTGGTTCTTGCGTATCTTAGAAGAAGAAACTAATTAAGGAGAGTCCGTCTCAAATCCTCGGCTTCAGTAGTACACTAGTACTTTGACTTCGAAAGCATGTTGGTAAAAAGAAGAAGATAAATATACTAAAATCTAGACCGAATTAATATTAGGTTTAGTTCAGTAACTCAAAATCTTGCTGAAATTCAACAATAATTGAGAGGTGAAAATCACTGCAAAATCAGGCCCACAATGTTGGTAGGTGTGACGTCGCATCAAAATCAAATACTCCGAACCAAAAAAAAAAACATTTATTTATATTTATATAAATATAAATCAAGCCCATGATGTTGGTAGGAGTAATTCATATTCTAGTGGAGCGAAAAAAGTTCATTTAATTCCAAGGTTATTCAGTTACAGGAAGCTGCAGGATTGAGTTCAGATGTAAATTGATGGAAATTAATGAAAAACTAGACAAATTAAGAGACTCCAATAAGTATATAATCTAGGGAGGCTTGTTGTGATCATTGCTCGTTCTGCTCCCGTTACGAATTCCTCTCTGCTGGGGTTTTCTATTTGTTGTGGGAGGATTGCTCGTCAATTACATGTATACTTCGGTTGCATTAGCCATCTGTTGGGTAATTGTACGGAGGTGGCTTGTTCTATAGACATTCACTAATTATTCAACATCTAAAAAAAGAAATAAAAATAAGAGAAAATGAGTAATGTTATATAAATATCACATTATTTTAAATATTTCATCAATATTTTTTATTTTTCTTTATTTTTCTCTTTCTATCACATATATAAATCTTATTAAACTTATACTTTTCTCTTATTTTCTTTCTCTTACTAGATGTAGAATAACACATATATTGGATGTCTATGTAACATTTTCCTATTTTTTTCTGCACATAGCATTCAGTGGTCTTCCAAATCGAAACTTGCAAGGACCAACGTTTTGCACAGTGAGAGAAGAAAAGAGAGTGAGGAGTGAATGAGAAGAAAAGGATGTGTGACACAAGAACTAATATCAAGGACACAATAATATGGATGAAATAGTCAATAGGCATAGGCTAGGTAATATATGAAATTTTGGCTCCGTCACATTCCTCTCAAATTGGAAGAGAAGAAAAATAACTATATATAAAAGATAGTGTGATTAGATGGATCTTACTCCATCCCATTTTAATGGGTTCTGTGTTCTATCCTAATGTACAAAATTATCTAAACCCACCCTTTAAGCCTCTACCATCAATCTAAACATAACCTTAATTAGTTTAGAGCTAGCTATGATCAAATCTCATTCCAATTATCTAGATTGCAACAAGTTATTCTATACTTCTTAAAACAACAAGTTACACTATACATGGTACTTTTGAATTCATTCATTCATTTTATGTTTTTTTGTCAATGTTTCAGTAGATCGAGTTCAAGCTAATCTATAAATATTTTAACTAATTAATTTACTTTCTCCTTTCAGTTATTATACATATATCGATAAATAATCTAATTCTGATAAGTGATTTACACATTATTTTTTTCACAACTTGATCATAAGTTCATTAAATCACAAAATTACACGTCACGTGTTTGCTCATCCACCACTAGCTAAAAGTTAACATATCGATATATCCATAAATATATATCCCAAACTACGGTTTTGTTTTACCTTAGAATATCAATCAAATAGTTCTTGAGGCTTATATATTGGTAAGCTCCAAATGAACCTGTTGTAACTATCCGATAAAAGGACCACTAATTATTCCAAAATGCCTTGATTGATTGTAGTCTGATGATTGATTATAACCCGTGTGAATGGTTTGTAAAAATATGTTGCTAGCCAATCATAATTCGATACGAATCATTCTGCAGTACCACACCAACACGGTTGCATATGTTAGTATCATCATGATCAATTCATAATATAAATCCTTATCATTATAACAAATCTAACTGGTTGGTAAACTGATATTTTCTTCCCCGTACAAAGGGTGATGATACACTGCATTCTAATTAATCGGAGTGCACGCATATTTCTTGCTCTCCGTGATAGACTCTAGTGTGTATATATATAACCCTAATTACAGGAGCTAGCAACATTAATTGCATGGCATGTCTGTCTCAGTCTCAGTCCAGTATTTGTAATTCCTAACTTATGGATCACGGGTTCTAATGATAGAAACCCTCTGGCTCAACCTATCTCCATTATTGAGACATGAATTATATTGAGAGGTAAATTTTAATTAATAGTTTAATACCATATGTAGCCCACTTTCATAAATTGTATAGCTCCAAGGCTGATATAGTCAAATCAATGATTAATTGTGAGGCCTCTATTAATTAACCTACAAAAATTCTCAAGCTTTCATTTATATTACTACAGAAGATGGTACTTGTGCTAGGGTTCAAATCCACTCATGTCGGTAGTTGGTGATCATTATCAACTCGCAAGGAAGATCTCCTAGACCAAGTAATTAATTAGTGAACTAGTTTCGCGGGATGACCTTTTCCAAACACAACTAATTATTAGTCCAATCACGATTTTTTATGCTTAATTTTTTTAGATCAAATACATAACAACGTACTTCAGGATCATTTAGATATATATTACTAATTGGTTGGTATATGACAATTAATTTGCACACTAATTTAATGATAACTTTGAAAATATAACGACGAAAAGCATGATTAAAATAAGACACCATGGCAGTTTTATTAAGTCTAGACTAGATGAAATGTGTTTGAATTTTTTTAAACTTACAAATAAAACCATAACAGTTTAAGTCTAGATGAAATGTGTTCGGATTTTTTAAAACTTACAAACAAAACCCTTCCATTAGTTCCATATATATAAGTTAAGAAAAATTATTCATCGTATGACCTTAATAATTAATTGAAACACATGAAACATCGAATTTGTTCATATTATTTAGATGAAAACCAACAAATTTATTCTTAATTTTTTTAAAGATAATACGGATCACAAATTGAATACTATCGTATGAATTGCCATTTTTGGTTCAATTAGTGAATATAATGGTCTATAGTTTGCAAATTTTTAAAACAGTGTAAAGTTGCAGTAAAAAAAGGGGTTAAAGTTCACGAACTGATGAAAGTGTCGTTGTCCCTAAAATAATTAAATTTTATAGGAGCCAATTTTGTTTTCATATTTGAAAGATAAACTCTAATCACATTTGAGATACTAAAATTTTCCATCTGAACAATGCAATGTCGAACGGTCAAATCCACCACATTATAAATAATTTTTTTTGACGGAGGGTAGAGCTAACTGTTAAGTCCTATTATAATAATTTTCTATTTATTTTTTAATATTAACTAAAAATATGTTTATTATATTAAAAATATAAAATATATTTAGTATTTTCATTTAATAAATGAAATAGTTTATAAGAAGAGTTAAAATGATTCAAAATATTTATGTTTAAGGCTGTGAGCATGTGACTATCTCATGGGTTCATGGCCATGTGCCTAATTAAGGAAGGGTCATAATCATCTTATTTTATGTTTCTAATTTTTTCATATCATCAATTTTTTTAATTTGTTAGATAATAAATTTTACTATATTATTTATAGTTAATTTATTAGGAATATTTGTAATTTCAAAATATGCACATAGATATTATCATAGATTATTTAAGAAGTCTTATCACTCAATTAAAAATTTAAGGGAAAATTATTTTACATTTGTGTTGAACTGATAGCATAACAAACTGACATTTAATGGATATATATAATGTTTAAATTTCACATAAAATAGTGTAATCTACAAAAAAGAAATTGATGAATGATAATGATGAACTCACAAATCCAATGACGATTAACTCTTGTGATTCTTATTAAAAAATAAAATTCTTTTAGTTTAATTATTTTGTATACACATTAAATCAATTCATTTTCTTTTATTGTGATATTATTTGAAAAAAAAAACTTTTGATTTTTTATTTTAATATCAAAATTGAACATTTTATAAGCCGGTGAATTGAAAAAAATATTTCTTTAATCATAAAAATATATAAGTTTTAGTGGGCATATTTTGAAATT
>PYAF01001177.1:516596-533429 GCA_007407185.1 Glycine tomentella
TTTTTTTTAAATGCATGTAATTTTTATAAAATATCAATAATAATATATACTTGTAATTATTATCTCTGTTAAAATTAATTCTTAAAATGAATTTTTTATATCTATTTTATTAAATAAATTACAATAGAGATACATGTTGAAATTAATTACAAATTTTAATTGATATTTTACAATTCAAAAAGTTTGAAGGAGAAAATGAAAATTCGCAAATTATATTAGATTATTATCCAGATATATAAAATTTGTCTAAAGCTTTTTTATTAACGATTGTCTAAAGTTTCTTTTACTGCAAAATTTGTCTAAAGTTAAAAAAAAAAAAAAAAATCTTAGACGGCTTTATATATGCTTATGATAAAAAAAAGTACATAGTTTCTTACTATAAAGAAAGAAGAACATGGTGCAAAGGATATGATTAAAAACCAAGTTATGTAGTAAGAAGTGCATCTTTGAAAATCAGATGGAAAAAAACTCTTGAGGTAAAAATATTTTTGTAAAAGAATTATGATTCTTATTTTTTTTATCTATTAAATTGTATTGGAATACACATCACAGTAATTTTAACTGCAAATAAAATATGAAAATATATATATCACATTGTGTACACCAAGTGCTTCGAGTATAACTATAATTTTCAGAGAGATTTAACTTTCAAATACTGATCCAAATTGTGACCGATGAGGCGGATACAAACAAAATTAACGGTAGAAGCAAGTTGAGTAGGCTTAATTAGGCGTTTAGCCTCACCAACCAAATAATGCGAAAGTGTTACAACTATTATCCAATGTAAAAACAACAATGCATTCTATCAATAGGTCCACGTAAATGTTGTCGCTGATTGGATTCGAAAAGTGACATTAATAATCTTTCCAACACGTTTTTTTAGCATAGTTTTTATTATTAACTAGTTAAAAAAATGCGGCGAGTCTCAATTTTATGAATTTCACGTTACATTTTATCAACAATATATACTCTGTTCATTGCATAATAATTGTAGTGTAAAGCAAAATTATAAAAAAGTTGTCATTTTAGTTTTTTTCGTGTAACATTAATTATTATTTTTCACTTATATTTTTTTATAATATTGAAACAATCATGCATGATCGTAATTAACTTAATTAAAGAAATTATCTTTAGATATATAATTAAAATAATTATCTTTAGGTATCTAATTAAATAGTTCATTTAATTAAAGTAATTATTTTTAGAGATCATATTAGAATATTTATCTATAGTATGCCTACTTAAAGTAATTATCTTTAAGAGTTTATAAATAAGAAACTGGAGTCTCTACTTGGAGAATTTGAAACTCATTAGACATTTTACCAATAACAATAACTTTTGAGAAGAGAACTACACCAAGAACTATTGGGATTTGAATTTGTAAGGATTTTCGATCTCTTTTCTTTCTAATACAATATTGTATCCTGTTTAGTTATTCTATAATCATGGTTAGTTAAACCCTTTAGAACTCAGATTGTGATGTAGTTGTAGTCATGTCCTCTAGTTTCTCTTTTCAATAAAGTTCTTTGATGTTATTTAGTTAATTATATCTTATTATCGCTTTCATTTCTTGATCACTCTAATTATTAGTTAATTGTGTGTTAGTGATAATCCTTTCGTAATTAATTGATCTACAAAATGATAGGATTTATAAAGCTTGTATGATCAAATTAGCGGCATTTGAATCCCCTTTTTACAAAGTTCTTTGTTATTCATCTTTAACCCTAAATTAAATCTCAAATGACCAATGCATGATTGATTTAGGGGAAGGGGTATTCTCAGACGTTGACCATAGATTGATAATTAAAATAAGAGGTATTAGAAAATTAATTGGTAATCGAGAGTTCTTAATTTAAATATTAATTAGGGAAAAAATGGTATATGTGAAATTATAATCCAATTCACTTTCATTCATAATGTTTCTTCTTTGAAACTGTTGTCTTTCTTTAGTTTTTTTTCCTGAACGCAAACACAAACAATCTCCAACTCAAAATTATTTATTTTATGCAATTTAGATTATTTGGAAACACATATAATTTTTAGGATATGATATCAAGACTTTCGAGTCCATTGTTATTACCGCATAAAATACATTTGCCCTCAATAAATACATATTTTACCCACCACCAACTTTTTTTAGCCAACTATTTATAAGTGACTCAACAAAAAATGAGTATGGTTGACTGAATATGGCTCAACAAGTAAGGAAATTAATGATGCAAAGATATAGTGAGTTTGGCATGACAATTATATCAATTCAAAGCAATCTCCCTTCCTCTAAGTTTGGTCGAGTGTTATGAGTGAGTGTCATGAATTGCCATGAACTATAGTGGCCACCTGCAAAGATGTAGATACTCAGGTCAATGGAATTTTCAGCAAAATAATAAAGTAGTAAGAACGAGTGAGTATATGTAGGAGAACTTCTAGTATTCATAGATGAGAAGTGGTGTTACCTAAGTATATATAAGATGGATAAATGGTGATAAAAAAACGAGTTGGACTCAGCAGGACAACTTGTTTAACATTTTTTTTTCCAGAACAACAATCCCATTTTTAATTATCTATCCAGCTGAATTTGCTAAGAAAACGGGTTAGGCTAGCTAGATTGGGGCAAGTTGACCCACCAAATTCCTCCCTTTTAAAGAGAGCAAACAATGTTTTTTTTTTTGTTCTCTGAAAACAAACAATGTTCTTAATTTGGAAGGTGGTCAAGATTAATTTATTTACCGTTATTTATTTGATTTTATGGAGTGACTTAAGGCATTAAGACTACTATTTGAACTTTGTTTTATTTATTTAATATTTTGACTTTGTGGATAGTTGACTTTTGTTTGTTTGGTGATAAGTTTCTAATTAATATACTTTAATGGTGTAGTTATGACTTTTTTTAATCTTAGATTTTATTAGAATTGCTTTAGCAATGTTTGTATTCTTCTTCTTCTTCTTCTTATTATTATTATATGGGGTTAACCTGCTAACCCATTTAGCAAGTTTAAATATGTTACGTGATCAGAGGAATTGCTTAACTGTACTGTGCTTTTGGTAATGGCCTACTAAATTAATGATTATTAAATATGTTCATAATATTATGTTAGATATGACATAACTAAATAACCATTCCAGTAAAGAAAAAAATAATTAACGATTGATAAGACTTTCTTTTCTGCTTCCATAATTTGGCTGTTGTCCTTGCCTCTGTAACTGTTATGGCTTCTCTTAATTATACCCTTTATTAATTAATATACAAGATTATTTGCCGATAAAAAACAAACTATAAAGTGGGATGAGTTAGGATCTTCAGCAGCCAATGTACTTTACCAACGTACTTTGTCAATGTGAGTTAACTTATTATTCCTTGTTTTCACAGGTCAGTGGCAGAGCAAAGCATAAAAAAAATGATCTATTACCACCTCTAACAGCATCTAGGTGTTTAACATGAACCTTAATTACGAATTCATTCCCTTAACTTTTGGGTCTTTAACAAACTCATCCCAAAACATACTTCGAGAATGTTACACATTACCTTGACCTTCCTATGCATAATGTATATTCTTTTTACGAATTCTATATTTTATAATGAAGTAGCTTAGTAATTAAATTTGTAATTATGTAAATAAAATATTATTCATTTTAAAAAGTTTAGGAATTTCAACATTTATTTTATTTAATATTTTTAAATAATTAGAAAATAGTAACTTATTATGTGAATATAATGTTACTCGACTTTTATTAATGTTATTGCATTATAATTTTTATAAATGATACCGCATTATTTTCAATTAATCATCGAATACTCATTACTAATTTTACTAATGAATATTTAAAATTCATTACACTTGTTATCAGACCAAAAAAAGTATATTTTAAAATAGATTGTGTACTTCAAAGATAAATTATAAAATTAATACTATTGATGAGAAATAAACAGTTTAAATTTATAAAATAACATAATACACCATGAATACATACAAATTTATTTGATTGAATTTATTGCAACAAATTATTACTTATATGCTTTTAAGAATACTCTATTTTAGAAAGTGTTCCTCTTATTTTAATGTATTGATATCCCTTGCAAATGAGAGACATGCTACACATATTTTTTTACTCCATTTTCTCCTTTCTGTTCATACAAAGCACGCATGTTTTATATAATTGTATTTTTGTCGTACCAATGATTAGTTTGTGCACAAAATTTGTACAATAATTTTTTAACACAAACTAAATCATTTAAGTAATTAAGATCTAATTGTTACGAAAAGGACTCTTTTTTTGTAAGTATTTTTTTTTCTCTCTTTCGATCAGTATGGTTTAATTTATATTTTGACAAAAATTAGCTAACATTGGCCGGGAAAAAAAGTGTCATTTCATTTATATTTTTAAGCTAAATATATAAGTATTTTTGGTGGGAATACTGAAAGATAATTATTTTGGTTATGGAAAAAAGACGGATAATAGGCTTTGAGGTTATAAAATATTTTACTAGTTTTTATCTCATAATAAAATTATTTCATCTTTTTAGATGAACATATATAAACTTAATACTAATTGTCGATTCATACTAATTAAATTATATTGTTTCTGTATTCTTGTTATCATTTATTAATTTCGAAGGCCTGCCACTACTAAGCTTTCAATACCGTGGCGTCTTTCGTCGAGTTGTCAAACTAGTTGCTTTAGCAAATGATTAACGTACTTTGCCTTGCCCCGTGGTTCCAAAATTGTAACCAATTAATTAAGATGGGTTGGGTTTAATTCCAAACGTATATTGTTATTATATAATAAGTATGATTATATAGTTTCCTTTTAAAAATATGGTGCTCGCGTTTCTTAATGATACTTGAGGTCTCTGTACGTGATTGACGATGCTTATGCTTGTAGAAATCAATTTCCTATGTTTTCAAGCTATCACAAGAATCTTTCGATGAGGTTCCGTTTTATTTTTCTTCTTCTTAGTTTATATTTTTAAATTGTACCAAATTATTAAACAGAAAATGACATAAAGTCTTAAAACATGGGTCACGAATCATTTATCCATTTCAGAGAGCCATCAATCTCATTCTCAAATCATCAGTTATTGTATTAGTTTGTAGGTGCATTCGTGAAATTCATATGAACATAAATTTCCTCACAATGTTACTAAAAAAACTAATAAAGGACATGCTACATTAGCTTTGTTGACAAAGAGGAATACCTACTGATTCTGAGGCTAGTCTGCTGCCTTTCATAGACCATATTACCTCTTAACAAAATGACAATGATCAAATCACACATACACAACTAAAAGGAAAAAAATGTCCTAGCTTTCATTTTCAGTTTTTCACACAATATGATGTGTGAATGCAATATCAGTTGATACACATTTTAATTAACACACTATTTTGATCATATTCTATAATTAATTAAAATTTGTTAAAAATAAATTTTTTTAGTAAAATTTACTCCTTACTAAATAAATCGTTTTACTGATTTTGTACTTTTCAACAATTTTAAATGAGTGGTAAAATATGTATTAAAAATAAAAATGTGTTACTAACCCTTCTCATAAAAGTAGAAAAAAATTAATGACTTATTTTCTCTAAAATGAGCAAATGAGTTTATAAAATTTACACCATAGTCCATAGGTCACTTAACTTGGACTAATCATTAGAAACTTGAATAGTTTGCATGAGTTCATAATTTAAAATTTCATTATCATTCTTGAACTGAACATTAATCACCTCGAAATTAAGAGAACTTTTGTTTAATTTCCATTAATGAATTTGCTCGTGGATAAATAAAATTGCTAATCATATATAGGGGTGTTCGTGAAACGGTTTGGATCAATTTTGACTAAATTTTGGATCCAATCTATTCAAATTTGATCGGATCGGTTCGGTTTTTAGAATTTTTTTTGAAACCCAACCCAACCTGTTCATGAACGATTTGATTCAGTTCGGACCAACGGGTTACCCATTTAAATTTGATCTTTTTTTCTTAGAGCTACTATTTTATATCATGATTCATCCAAATATCCAATACAATTAACATAATAGGACATAGTCATTTTCATCTCTGAATGTGTAGAAACCTGACAAATTCAGGGAGTTTGGTAATATGAAAATGAGTAAAGGATGTGATTTTGGTAAAAACACCAAATTTATGACAAGTTTTATGACAGGAAAAAGAACCCGGGAAAAATATATGTAGAGATTTTCATCCCTTTTGTTCAGTGGGTTTTGAAAATCCTTGTGTTAGACCCAGTCCTGTTTGAGAGAGAAGTTTACACTTGACAAAGTCAAATATCCGCTTAATTGGTTGTTGTCCTTTGAGTTGATAAGACTTTTTTAAAAGAAACTTTCTTAATTATAGGTTAAAACAAAATCAAACGTGTTGGTATTGAATTACATGTTAGAACAAAATCAAATGTGTTGGTCCAATGGAAGAATTAAATTATATTTTACATGTTATAACAAAAAAAAAAGGAAAAATGAAGATTAAATTATATTTATCTTTAAATGAAACCAAATTTGGGTTTGACAAATTAATTCAATAGAAATTTAGTGACATTTTGGTCCAATGTAAACTTACTAACGTTGTGGTCAAATATATTCAATAGCCATGTTGATAATTATTTTTGTGACATTTTTGTCCCTATGTGTCACATAGGCTCTTTCATAAATGATAATAGATAAATAAATTTATCGCACTTTTTTTCACTCTTGGAGACTAAAATTTGAATTTTCATCTTCCGGGAATGAATTTGTGAGTGCTCTACACTTTCAAGGATGAAAATGACTATTTATCCTGACACAATATTATTAAATATCTGAAAGTAGTAAAATTGATTCATTTAATACTATCAACATAATATTCTAAAATAAACTCATAAAAACTAAAACAAAAAATTCTTCAACGAGATTTATTATAATAGTTTAAATCACAATTATTTTTTAGAGACTAATTTCTTACAATAAGCTTTGTACAACTAGATTTGTTGAAACAAATAAACAAAATATGATTCATTAATATTATAAACATTTACAGTTTCAACACTTGAAGTTCCAATATTAGTAATATTTAAAACCAAACCAAACAATTCTAAAATTTTTGATCAATTTTGATCGGTTCAGTTCGATTTTGATCAAATCTATAGATCTAAATCCGTGACCCAACTCATACATGAACGATTTTGATCGGTTCGATTCGATTTTGATCCAAATACATAAATGACTCAACTCAAACTGTTCAAATCGGTTTGGGTTAATTCGAGTTCACGAGTGACTCATACTCATGAACACTCCTAACTAATAAGCTATTTTTCATGAAAGGTACACTTAACATGATCACCCAAAGGAAAACATGAAAAAGGGAGAATTAATCCGTGAGAGACAACAAACTATTTTGGGTAGTTTTCTTCTAAAAGAAGGCAATTCGAGTTGCTTTCATGGCGATAAAGTAAGGTAAAAGTAATGGAGAGTCATGAATTCCGGATCAAATCAGGCAAAAATAGCAAGATTTTCAAAAAGCGTCAAATATAAACTGAACAAGATATTTCTTTGTTTAAAAGTGGGTTTTGGAATTGGAGTGCCAAAAATGCCATTTTTATGGTTAAAGTTGTCGTGGAAACGCTATCTCATTAATATACGCATTCCGGTTCAACACTATCTCATCAATAGCTTTGTTTTTTCAAGTATGATATTTGAATTTAAAACTTAATATAAATTATTTAAACTCCTAACTAATCATTTTATTCTAATCTATAGACAAATGAGTTTAAATCATGGTACAAATTTAAACGTATATAAGTATATATATATATATATATATATATATATATATATTATTGGTTATTGGCAATTTAAAAATAAAAATAAAAATTAAAGTTAGTAGTTTGACAGAAATTACAGGAGTTGTATGTCTGTCTTTCATGTAACATCTCTACTTTGTTTTGTAAGTATTTCAAAAGGTTTCAAGTCCCACGTAGAATAATTTAACCTATCTTAAAAGGTATATATATTCACATATGTGATGAGAAGAGTTAAATTAGCTAGTTAGAGACATGAGCCTCGTGCACATGAGATAGGGTTATGGTGCTTTGATGTAGTCCCCCCATACAGCAAGTTTTTAGATAAACAACTTATTTGATAAGCTGGTTAGCTGGTAAGTTGTAACCCTTTGAGCCAATTTAAGTTGTGAAACATAAATCAATAAATTTTTTTAGTACATTTTCTTTATTGATAAATATTAAATTGTTAATTTGTTTTTTATTTTCAAACCCATTATTTTTTTCCCACTAACAAGCCAACTTTATATCTCCTCACAAGTTTGATTTCTTAGCAATATGTTCTATTCTTTCTTATTCAAATGTGCTTCCTTTCTATCATCTCTCTTTCCACTCTTTCTACTAGGAATTATAACGCTACATTGCAACCAATGGTGTATATATATATATATATATATATATATATATATATATATATAATGATTAATTTGTTTCACAATTGATAAATTGGATGCAAGGGTTACCTTTAAGGAGGTGCAGTATTGTTCAAGGGTTATGCAGGGTATAAATCTGCATTACTGATGATAAAAGAACTGTTAATTACTAAATAGTGCTTCCAGTGATGTTTATTTCTTTTCTATGTAGTTTCAATATTTGGTGTGATTTTTTTTAAAGATGTTTTTTTATATTGTTTGTAACAAGTTTTAAATTTACTATAAACTTCAATTTAATAATATAGAAAAAATTATATGCTCCTATTTCGGATGCAGTTGCCACAAAAAAGTAGATAAATCTATTTCTCTCGTCTCCCACCCCTTGTCTCTCTCTCCACTATCATATCCTCCTTTCTTTCTTCTGAATATGAATATGATCATCTGAGAATCATTGCTGAGTGTAAAAGTATAACTTCCACAGAGTATATGCTCTATATAATTTTCTTTTTCTTTATCTGAATATGATGTTAAGAAAAGTACATGAGAATCATACGTACTTTTTTTGCTTTAACGTGGAGCGTGGGAACTGGGTATTGTTTCAGCTATGCCGCCTTTAGAGTGTAATAGTTAATCAACAAATTGACGTACATTAATTAATACTACTATAAACTACTAACAATCATGGAATAGTAATAAATTAAATGATTTGTTTGTCACGAGAATCTTAGGACAATCGTTGGAAATAGAAACTAATTGTGATTTCAGATTTAAAACGAATTAATTATTAGAGTATATTGAATTTAAAATGTTAAAAAATAAAAAATAGGCTGCAAATAACATACTAACACTATTTGCGGGACCTGGGAGAAGTGACTTTGATGATGATATCCCACATGAAAGAAAATAGTAGGCCATTGAAAGTGGTAGAATGCCACGTGGGTGTGTGCGCAGCTTCATGCTTTACTTGGCTAGAATTGATTGATTACTGTTTGTGGGCTAAGCCCATACCAAAAAAAAAAAAAAAACATCCTTCGAGACTGATCAATAATAATCAGCCAAGCCCCACTTCAAATTCAATTGAGTGAATGATCATATACAAATCATGCAAGTTAGAAAATGAAATATGGTTTACTAAAGAGTTCAGTTAATACAGGGGCTAGGTATATAGCTAGCTAGATTAATTATCCAATGTATATTCTACATTTGTTCAAAGAGTTAGCTAGCTAGCTAGCCATAACCCATATGTAATGTAACTTAAGCAAGTAAAATTAACTATATTAGTTAGCTTGCTATGCCAAAAAGACTTGAAAGACACACCTTGGAAAGAGGTAGCTAGCTATGAATGAAATTAAATTATTGGCCCTAAGGAGAGGAGAGGAATATTAAGCCGTCACTCATTCTCCAACATCCTCCTCCTCCACCCAACAAAAGTTCCATCATTAGACTAAATCCCTAACCTTCGCAATCATTTGTGTTATCTTTTCCTTTGGTAGGGATAGTCATAATTTTATTTTATAATAATAATCTTCCGCATCACGCCCTTCCCCATGACGTGTATATTCAATATGTGGCACTCATATTACAATGTGTCCTCCAACGCGTGCGCAACTCCCGTTGATTCAGGGTTTTGATTTCTAAGAAAATATATTGTGAACAAAAAAAATACTGTCGTTATATTTTATGTGTCCCCTACCAAGACCCCTCGGTCATTTTCACTTTACATTGAACCTAGCTAGCCTGTCATCAAAAGGATTTAATGAGACATAACAAATCTTGATTTAGCCACGGTTTACAAAATTTTGCTACCTCTATCTATAACTATGAAGTAGTAACATTTATAGCCCTTCATTATTATTTTTAAGCTTGTATCATTAATTAAGTACATTAACCATAATAATTAGTATTTGATTGGCCCCGATGGTGAGCCCCACTTACAAGAATATCACTGTTTCTCCGACAGAGTCATATTAAACGATTAATGACCAAGTTCTCATTTTCATCATTAACTGTCTCATCGTCCATGCCACATATAACTTCACAACGGGACCACACTGATCAGTTCCCCTTTCTTGCAATGGCGAAAGAGGCCCCTCATCTGAATGTGCAAAGTGACCAATTTTGCAAGTAATCCCGGTATATCTAATATCTTCCACCGTTAGATCACATTAATGTAAGATTCTAAGTCCTTTTTCTTCTCCCCTTTTGTCACACTCATATATACACAAAGTTGATCTTGCATAAGCTTAAATAAATGCGATATACTTAAAAGAGACATAATAATTAAAAGACAGAAGATTTACACATATTCGGTAAAGAACATATATAGAACTTTGACCTGTTTATATAAACAAACAAAGTGTGTAAATAAAAAGGTTTAATGGAATACGTAAATATAAATATATTATTACTCATAATTGATATGTGTGGTCAAATAGTACATGTCTAGATGATACAGAGGAGCTAGGAATCCAATTGTTGTCATCATCATCTGTTGCATAGGCTCCCCTAATTATTATATAATTTAGATTATACATGTTTTAATTTTTACAAATATTCATTTTGTCTTCATCTACATTATTATTATTATTATTAATATTATTATTATTATTATTGCGGGGGCTTGCATCCCTCATCACCCAGCCAGAAACATATAAAGCAAAGAAATCACCTATTAGAAACTCAATTGAGATCATAAGTGTACGAAGTACAACAATTAAATTATGGCCTTATTATAATTCACTGTTGGGTCCTCCATGACAAGGGTTAAGGGACCCCAGATAGAAGACAATTAACTAGATTACCCCACACCTCCCCGCATCATTCCAAATTATCATTCTGTGATCGAAAACAGAAAGATGGGACTTGCAAGTTCATGATTGGCATTAAATTCTATTTCCGGCTTCATGAATTATTTCCTCTCTTTTCATAGAGCTGTCCATGTTAAACACTGGGCTAGCTCAGAAATTTATCATCAAATGCTCACGTGCGTTCTCAATTGAATCTAGGAACTCCCATAATTAATTTATAGCAAAGCAATCAAAGAACACACACGTTTGGATAATTCTAAATTAATAAAACTATAGTTCTCAAACTTTTCTACTATCGTCTCTGATTGACATCACTGTACAGCCACACTTGTCCGTTGTGAACTGGAGCGAATTAAAAAAGTGCACCACAGAGAAGGACTTACGATATATATATAAAAAGAGTGCATGACAAAAGTACCGATAGGAAAAAAAAGACGAAAAACGTGATTTTAGGACGATCTACAAGTTATATAACCTTGATTCAATGTATGTACCTTATAAAAAATAATTAATACGTAACTAATTGATTAATTAATAAGATGCTCCGTTAATCTAAAAGCCAAGGTCATCAAACTGATCAAAGTGTTGGACTAGTTCCAACGAGGTCTCTTAGCTTGATATTTGGAATAGATTAAACACCTCAAAAGTACTTCCAACTAGAGGCAACACAGATGCTAAGATTAACGAACCTCGTTTAAGAAAAGAGAAGAAAAGTTATTGAAAAAGTATTGGATAGATAAAGATCAGGAAACTCTAGTCATAGAAATTAAGGTATAAAAATGTAATGTAAATTTATATAATTTTAAAGTAAATTTAATTATGCTGATAAATATCGATAAATATGTGAGAAAAATACACGTCCCCTTGATTAAAAAATGACATATTGTAAACATGTAACGTTTCCCCCTGATAATTTTACGCTGAAAGATGCCTTTTTTTTTTTTTTATCAGAGGAACACCTTAAATAAGATAAGGAATGAGAACAGGGATTTGGTTTTCTATACGAAACGCAAGTGTCTTGAAACCTGTCAATGCAAAGTTACTCTCTTTAGTTTCTAATTAGTTATAGCCATGAAATAGTTTAATTTTCCTCTAATTAAGGGAAGATAAAGGAGAAAAGAAATTTATCAATAATAATCATAAAAGGCATTTTGGATGGTGTCTGTCAGTTATATTATTGTTCTACCCTTATTTGTCAAGGTTTCTTGTAACTTTGGTTTTTCTTGAAACTTCGTACTATAACTAACCACTTACACAAGCTTGCCCCTGCTGGAAACTGTATTAAGAAATTCTAATTAAAAAGCAAAGTCTGATATCTTTCTAACTATATATAATAGGCGACACCAACCTTTCTGCCTCTATACCTTAATATTTCAAATACCCAGAGGGAGTAACCTCTCCAAAGCTTCAAATTTTTATACATTATCCACATTCCTTGCTAGCTTTATCCACATCTACAAAATAGAGTCATTAGATTTCCCTCTCTCTTTCTCTATATAACTCTGTCATATCTTATAGAGATCTCCTTTTGATCATTTCCTTTCAAATTAACAACAAAATCATGGGTCTGAGAGACATTGGTGCTTCACTGCCTCCGGGGTTTCGGTTTTATCCGAGTGATGAGGAATTGGTCTGCCATTACCTCTACAAAAAGATCGCAAATGAGGAAGTTCTGAAGGGTACCTTGGTCGAAATTGACCTCCACATATGCGAACCTTGGCAACTTCCTGGTACATATATATTCCTTCTAAATTATATATTATTTTTTATAAGCTATTCTGAATTATACATCTTCTGAAGCTTGATCTCTTTGGTTTTAATTTGCTTCTAAAATTTCTGAAACACCTATATTTGTTTCATATACATCGTTTCCCAT
The DNA here is from genome assembly GCA_007407185.1 of Glycine tomentella. Lineage (NCBI taxonomy): Eukaryota > Viridiplantae > Streptophyta > Magnoliopsida > Fabales > Fabaceae > Glycine > Glycine tomentella. The sequence continues at coordinate 529,698 of PYAF01001177.1, forward strand.
TTGTGGTTTTCTTTTCTGTTTGTGTCTTTGTTATAAGAAATGGAATGATTTCAGATACAGGGGTTACTTCACATTCACAAAAAGTCCTTTTTCTGCTCATAAATTAACCTGTGTCTATAGCTATTCATGTGTTGGCTGCGTTCATAAACCATATCAGACAAATTAACATGTCTGGCATATATTGTCAAATTAATACGGAAAAGTGGCAAGCACGCTAATTGTTTGACTCCTGAAGAGACTAGAGAGAGAGAGAGATCAGATGAGACTGCAAGAAAATGAAAGGGTGGAGGGGGGTTATGTTATGAGGTTAATTATCACATTCACAGACACGGCAGTGGATTCAGTTCTTCAATGATTAACGCAATGCCAACTAGCTTGTTCATGAATACTCTCTCTGCTTCAGTCGATAAATTAAATAAAAACATCCGGTACTTTATACTATTTATTTATTTGTTTATATAATTAACATATTCCACTTGATATATTTGCTGGTATTTTAGTTTTTGTCTTTTGCATGTATCGTTGGGCCAGTTAACTTTTTTCTCCTTATTGACTCATACCAAACATGTTTTTTTTTTCTCTCTCTCTCTCTCTTATAGAATTTAAACGAAGACCCAAACGATGCTGCTGAGCTCTATAATTATTAATGAATGAAATCTTTTAAATTAATAAGTTAAAATTAATTTCATATGCAAATTAAGAATCAGATACTTATTTTAATTCAAAAGTCTCGTAATTAACTTAAAATTATTCCCAAAACTTGGCAGTAATCTTATTTTTTTATTAGAATATATAGACATAAACTTTTTAATAAGCACTTATAGGAAAAAAATAAATTAAATTTCTCAAATAAATTTTAAAAAATTATACATAAACTAATAATTAGAGAAAATTTTCATTTAACTTGTTCATGAGTTGATTTTAACTTACACATAAATTATATTAACTTGTGGGAAAATTTTAAATAATTTTATCTTCTGTTTTTCTTAGAAGTTTATCTAAATAAAGTCATACTCTCTAACATGTTTTTCTTTTATTAATTCATTCCATTATCTTCCCTTTTTTTAATAAGCCCGTTCTCTAAATTCCTTTCTTCCTACTTTTGTTCTTCCAGTTTAAATTTCTTCTAGCTACAAATCAAATCAAATATAAAATATATTCACACATACAAAGCACAGCACTCTGCTGTACGTAGTACTCTTCATTTCATATACAAATAATTTGGGTTAATTCTTTTTTCATCACGATGAGTCATTCTGGGCCATATTTTTAGAGTTATCATATTTTATTTATTTATTTAGAATATTCATTGTACATAGCTGGATTCGTTTTGCTGCTAATTCTGCGAGTGATAATTAGCTTTCCCCCCCTCGTCATGAAATAGAGGAACCAACCCCTAACACAATATAGAGCCCTAGCTGGCAGCTTATAATTTGTAGGGTGGCGTGGAGCATAACTCTTGATATTAATTCAAGTAGTTTATTTGATTCATGCTGCATAGATTCGTGTCCTTTTTCATTTATTTATCGTTCTTTTGGTCATATATAGTTTCCCTTTAATTTTACGCTTAGGATAAATATATAAACATTCCTAGTAACTATACAGTAGTATTTTTTATTATAACAAAGCAATACTTTTTCACCAAGTAACAAACACTGCTGATGTTAATATAAAGTGTCCACACACTCATACGTGTATACATATACGCCTCAGTTAATTACCTTTCTTGAACATGACTCTAGTAATTGATTTTTACTCGTTAGCGTCATTATACTGTGTATGTAATTATTGATAATATTTTCCCTCGTGAAATATAAGAAAAGCTATTTTGAATGCATGAAAGGACATACATCACGATCTTTCTTGCGTAGATTATTTAGTCCTCTTTTCATGCACTATATTATGAAAGCTATGAAAGGCGGTGATAAAGAAGAGAGAGTAAAAACAGGCTACGAAATCACAAAAATAGCAAATAGTAGCCAAATACGTTGAAACTTCTAAGCAGCAATTACCACTACTACTGTATGTTGGTGTCAGCAAACACAATGGTTGTTGTCATCTTTAATTTGTCTGGTAGGATTGGAAACTTGAAATTAATTAATTCATTCCATGTCATTAATGAACTAGCCGACACGTGATGGTGATTCAACACAAGAACTAACAAAGTGTAGTATTATTAATTCAGGGACACAATTGATTGTACTATATTATATATTACTTTACCTTAGATATTGTGAAGTGTCAAAATAGTTTGACGTTCAGCTGTAGTTGTAACAGTGGACCGCAATTTAAAACAATAGTAATGTGTTGTCTGGTTGTTGGTATAAGAAAATTGACGAGTCATGCATGTGTTGATGATGCATGCGCAATAATATTAATGCACGCAGAGGTGGCTAAGCTCAATGCGAATGAGTGGTACTTCTTCAGTTTCCGGGACCGCAAATATGCTACTGGGTTTCGGACCAACCGGGCAACTACATCAGGGTATTGGAAAGCAACGGGGAAGGATCGTACGGTGGTGGATCCAGCCACCAAAGAGGTTGTAGGGATGAGGAAAACTCTGGTGTTCTACAGGAACAGAGCTCCAAATGGCATTAAAACGGGATGGATCATGCATGAGTTCCGCTTGGAGACCCCACATATGCCTCCAAAGGTTCGTTCCTTTCTACTTTGCTTGTGGGGTGCAACTTGTTTATAAGCTGTTTAATTTCGCTTTTATCGATTTAATTAGTACTACAATTTTTAGAAGGATAAAATATGTTTAGTTTTTATATTTTTTGTTGAATCTTAGGAGGAATTAAAAACATAATTTTTATATAAAAAAATTATAGATTAAATTGTGTGATATGAAAATTTAGAAATTAAAAATAAGATTCAACAAAACGAAAGTATAAGAATAAAAGCATATTCTTTTCTTTTTAAAATGGTGTAATTAATGTGTATAAAGTTAATTTTAGAACATGCATTTCTAAAAAGAAATTAAAGTGCTCTTTTAAGAAACTCGTTAAAGATAAAAGATAGTATTTACTAATGATTTGACTTTTTATAATATTGCTTGCATAAGTCACCCCCCAAAAGAAAATGTTCTTTAGTAAAGATTTGTTGTTAGATTAATCTTTATTAATATAACTTTTAACGAACAGAAATTAAATGGTTGTCATGTGGTTGGTTTGATTGATGTAATTAATTGAGATCAAATCTTGGAGATGATTTGCGGCTAAAGCTAAGAAAAGATTCTTTGTCCTATTGTTATTCAAAAATCCTTTATTAGAGTGTACATTTCTAAAGCAGTTTTGCTAATGAGATGTCTAAGGACTAAAATTTATTATGTACATGAGTTATATTCTCTGTTAATATTATTTTTCTTATAAAAAAATTTATTAACATATAGATGACATGGTTCATATATACTAATTTAAGATATATTTTACTAGTAGATAATTTTATGAGAAGTAGATTTATCTAGTTAGACAGTTTATATATATATATATATATATATATATATATATATATAAAGTAATGATAATAAATTTATAGCCACACAATTATATATAAATAATTAAATAAAAAATTAAGATCACATGATCATATAAAAGAATCATGTAACTTATTTATATTAATCTTGATTTTCTTCACCATCTATAATAAAATTTTATTGTTAATATTTATTTCTTTAATATTACTATCACATAAAAGATTATTTCACTAATCTATTTTATAAGTACGTCAAAT
>PYAF01001177.1:533529-551755 GCA_007407185.1 Glycine tomentella
ATCATGTAACTTATTTATATTAATCTTGATTTTCTTCACCATCTATAATAAAATTTTATTGTTAATATTTATTTCTTTAATATTACTATCACATAAAAGATTATTTCACTAATCTATTTTATAAGTACGTCAAATGTTAGTAAAATTCATAAAACTGTTATAGATATACAATAATTTAGTTTTTTTTACACACAATAATTTAGTTTTCATTATAGAAAGACTATTAATTAAGGCAATATCCTAATGCTTAATTAACATTTTTTGTGCAATAGTAAATGACATTTTTTTGCGAGTTGAGGCATAAAATTAATGTTTTTAAAGATTATAAGATAGAAGTAATTGCTAACACTAAATTAATGGTTGATGGCCTAATCTTCAAAATTTGCAATCAATTTCTTTTCATGTTATTTAATATTTGATCATAGGTTGTAAAACTTTATCAGCTATGACTTTTGTTTACGTAATATGCAACATATATCATTTCCATCTAAATCATATTTTGTGCATAGAACTTTGTATATAAGCCTTAACCAAATAGGCAGTTTTTGGTATCCACAACTTTACTAAAATTTATCAAAATTTAAAACATACTAAAATGGGTTGAAGACCACGATTTTATACAAATTGCATTGTTCTTGAAATTAAATTTAAAATCATATCGATCAAATTAGTAAAAATGTAATAGCACACACCAAAGTCATCTCATATGATGATATGTCACACACAGAACCATATATTCATGATAAAATGTAATTATTATTATTATTATTATTCTCTATTTCTTACTGATCCCTCGCTCTCATAAAATAAAAATAAAAAACATTTGACATGTCATTACATACATGCACTCACACATTTTCATTTGTTTTGTAGATAAAATTGTGCATTTTTAGTAATATGTTTTACTCTTAGATTGTTAATTACAAGATCTAATAGTTAATATATATTTGTCTCACACTCACATAAAAATTTCATCTATTTGATACGTCACACACACACACACAATAAGATCTGATATTCAATATTTATTTCTCCCACTCTTAGATAAAAAAAAAAAAAAAAAACTCATCTCATACCCAACTATTCATGATAAAATATAATAATCGATATTTATTTCTTACGATCCCTCACTCTCATAAAAATAAAAACATTTGACATGTCACATACATACACTCATACACTTACACAAAATTTCATTTGTTTTTTTAGATAATATTGTGAAATTTTAGGAATATTTTTTATTAATACGAGTTGTAAGTTGTAATTAATTGAAATACTCTTTTTTTTTAAATTAAGAATTTATTAAAATTCATCGATGCAAAAATAAACTTATTTTTAAAAATATTTTAATATATTACGTCTAAAATATTTTAACAAATCTAATTAAAGTCATGACTTACTAACACATATTATTTTCCTTTTAAAATAATATATATATATATATATATATATATATATATATATATATATAATGCAAATCCACACACCTGTTATGAAATTAGGTATAGCGAAGGATGTCTATATATATGCCCACTTGACAGGCCGTGTTGGTGAAAGTTGCTGACTGAACAAGTGGGAATAGATTCTAGCTCCTTAAAAAGACATGACAGATTTTCCAATCTCTTTTTTCCCCCCTTCATGTGCCTTGGAGCTGGATCTGATCGACTTTAATAAGCAAGAGGGTGGGGAGGGGAAAAAAATAAAATACTGTTTAATATCTTTACTCTTTAAATAATATTTTATTCGATTTATTTTTAATAAATTTCACTTTTTTTAAAATGATTTATTCATCAATAATTTAATGATGATATAATATATACTTAGTCATGTTACATCATGTTATCATGGAATGTAACATGAAAGTGATGATGAAGATGCTTTTAAGAAATATTAAAATTTATAAGAATCAAAATTAACTAAAAAAAGCTTTTAAATGAAAAAAATTAAATAGTAAAAAGAAGTAAAGTTAATTAGGCAAAGTTTTGTAAGGTCATAATCTAACTCATTTTCTAAATCTATCAAAGATTCAAGCTTTACTTATTTACTTTATATAGATTTTTTAAGGTCTTCAAAGCTTTTTAAATTATGAATAGTCTTTAAAGATTATTTAATTAAAAGTCTATATAATAAAGTTTATTAAATAAAATTATAAATATATCTTTAAATAGATTATTTCAATGAATTTAATTTTAAAATATATTAATAAGTATATAATTAATTTCAAATTTAATAGATTTTAATACAACAATAATAATAATAACGTAATATTTTTTTGTTTTTATTTCAATAAATTGCTAATTAAACTTAAGAGAATTTTTGAATGATTTGAAATTTGTTTTTTTAATTAAATAAATTTTTAAAATAGGTTTAATTTAACCATTGGACTGTGTGATAAACTCTCAACAACTAATTTATCCTATATTCTCCCCCCTAACAAAAATCAAATAAATCCCCATTCATACAAAATAAAAACACATTACATATGAATATGTTGTCAGCAATTCACTGGGGGAGGAAATTAAAAAAGGGTGTGTTGCATTTGTTGCCCTTGCCGTGTATTTAATTTTCTATTTTTGGCGTGAGGATAAAGTTTCTTGACATATGCTAATGAATTAGGTCAAACCGTTGTTGATTATATTTCAGGAGGACTGGGTGTTGTGTAGAGTCTTCCACAAAAGCAAAGAAGATGACAACAGTTCCAAACTCGTACAGTATGAGACAACACCATCATCCCTAACTTTCTTGGCTTCGTCATCTCCCACCAACCAAGCCATGCCTCATGGTGTTGGGTATAATAACCGACTTGCAACCTCTTTCTCTAATTCCTCCATGCCAACCCACCAATATCATCATCACTTCAACCCTACCCAAAACGCTAATTCTTTGATGGATCTCCTTCACTTCTCTCGCGAAACCAACACCAACAATACTAGCTTTCTTACTCAAATTGGTGGCAAAGGTGATGACGGATATGGTTTCTTATGGGACATGGATCTAGAAGAAAATAGCCTAGATGATGGCGTGGCTTCAAACTTGGACGCAATAAGATTCGAGGTTGATAATAATAATACTAACAACAACAATATGGTATTGCTATAATTATAAAGATGCGTAAGATGTGTTATGTGTGTACATATATACACATATATGTGGTTCATAGCTCGTAAATTGTCGTCAAGATTCGTTTATTTGTGGTGTATTTATGTGCTTCGCTATGAGGGGCAATTCACATGATAGATTGGGTTTTGTTGTTAAAAGTTTGTGTGGTATATTGTTCAGGTAGTAGGGTAATAATATTGTGGTCCATTAGGCTTTTCGTAATTAATTACTATTATTTACCCCTTATAATTGGGAACTATTCCTTTGTATACAGTTAAATTTGTATGTAATTAGTATTGGCTATATTTTCTCTTCTTTAATTTATTGTCATGATCGACTGAAACTGAAAGCTTTTCCAGTGAGATGAAAGTTCATGTGTAACCTACAATTAATTGTGTGGATCAACCGATCAAGTGACTAGCTAGCATGCTGAAAGCTTTGTCAGGCGGTTTTTATTTGAAAGGGACAGCATTATCTAATCTCGTAATTAAAGACATCTTTTGTGAATTGAAAAAACGTTAGACTAAGGTAGATAAGTGGAGAAAAAAGAAAAGAAAAGAAAAAGGTGTAGCCACTTTGATTATCAATACGATTATTGTTTGACTTTGGAGAGTTTGTTTCGCTGACTCGATTATACTTTTGGGAATGATATTTTTATGCATATTACTGAAAATATTATTTCTATCATCATGGTTGGTAACTAATTAATATTTTTGGAATATTTTAAAATTTATTTCAATTAAAAATAAAATAGGATAAAGTGAAAGAGAAGTTATTCGAGAAAAAGAAATTCCATTTCAATCGAAATATATGATTCTCACCCAATTTATATAGGAATAAAAAGAGGAGAAATTAATCCTACGTAATATATATTAGGAGTAGACCATGTTTGAAAATATTTTTTTATAATTTATACCAAACATAGAAATGACTCCTTTCCAAGTAGCTAAGAATACTCATGATTTGGTTATTCAAATAATCATAATCATAACTACTAAATAAATTTATATAACTTGAAACAAATACATTCTTAAGATTGAATTTAGATATCTATTGCTGCGTGAGATGGAATCCATCTATATCCTTGCTTGGATTGATACGATCGATCCGCCCAAACTTGAGGGACACCTAAATATTTTAGGTAGTGTTTGGTTAATAAGTCTTTTGTTCTTTCTCAGTTAAACAATTTTTTTATGTGAATAAAATTATCCGGAATAAGTTTCCTAAAATTTTAATAAAATACTTTTGATAATTATTTAATCCTTGATGATCTTTGTAACTTGACATATTAGTCTCATAGCGTTCAATTATGAGAATATCTAAAAAAATATAGTCAATCCTAAATCTTTATTTATTTTTTTTAATTTATTATTTAAGTTCAATTTGATTATCTAATTTTTTGAATTTAATTTAGTTTTTAAATTTTTAAAACGGATTCAGTTTAGTTATGTAGTTGAAATTAAATTATTAAAAAATATGTATTTTTTGTTATTTAAAACTATTTAATGATGATTTTACGCCGTTACAAAATATGATTTCTAAACATAATTGACTCAATTTAGACAATAGGATTAAATTAAGTCAATTTAAAAAATTAGAGGATTAAATTGAAAAAAAAATAAAAAAAACCAAATTAAATCTACAAAATAAACTGGAAAAAAATTAATTTAACCCTAAATCTTTCAAGGATCAATATCATATTTTATTCTAACACATATCCTTTAACCAACCTAGATCTGAACAAAACCGTATAAAGCAAAACTATTTCTGATATATTTTATTCCAACTCAAATTTCACTTCACTTTGACTTAGGAGTACGTATCCACCATTCTCCCAATTTCTTTTTCTTTTCTTTTCATTCTGCTTCTTTTCCTAGCATCGTGTTTATTTTTCCTTTTCTTTTTATGTCTTAGGCACTCAATATATCTACAAGTTATATTATATCTCTACTAGCTAATATGATGGTAAATCTAATTAAGAGAACAAAGCTTTATCAACTCAACATTTATTTATTTAATGAGTACTTCTATAAAAAGATTGAATTCGGTAGAAAAATCCTTTATAGCCTTAATAACAAAGTGCTTCAGCATTCCTCCTGTGCTCTAGCCATCAATGTCGCAACTCAAACCCCAAAATTATCCAATCTCAGCAATAAAAATATCGTATCAATGGATAGGATAGGAAACTAATTAACTTGCCATGCCCAAAATCTCATAACGCAGACGTGTAGATCGATCATAGGTATGAAAAATGTTTTCGTCAAACAAAGGTTGAAAATAAGCACATTTATGTTTGAAGCATGTGAGAAAAGCTTGACAAATGAAACCGGAATCTTCCGTCTATTCGTGTTTTAAAGATTGAATTAGACGCCTAATTAGATCTATCGTTATGGGCTATGGCACATTTAATTATTATCTATTATTATTATTATTATATGTGATCAACATCTAATGAAGTGCATGGACAACACACATTGCATGACAAATCAAATACTGGCTAAGAAAAAAGTGCACGTGGTCGATGCAAACATATACAACTTTTGCACGAGATTAAAGTTAAAAAAAAAAGGGGGCAGAGATCAAGGCAGACACAGCTTGAGATCTTAATTTGTCTATCCTATTTTGCCTTTTAATTTCTATAGGTAGTCATTTCAATTTTAATCAATGAACCGCTAGTCATATGGTGCTTGAATTATTTCTAACGTATTTCACTGTGTGTTAGTTATTTGTCGGTACACTAATTGATTGACATTGAAATGTGTCGAATATGAGGCTATTACTATAGGACCAGATAAAAAGAGATTCTTTCATTCCACATAGCAGATATGGTTTGCTTTAACTAATTTGTTTTTTTCTTTTTCCCCTCTCTTTTTTCTGTTTCTTTAATTAATTTGTATTCCAAAGGCTCTCATTTGTTGAATGTTACGTTGAGGGAATGGATATGGCCACTGCTTCAGACCTTCATCCACATATATAGCTAGCTTTCTGTTGATAATTAAACAATAATTAAATAACCATAGAAACTTAAATAATTGAAGCTGATCGAGGTCCATAATTGAGAGGTGATTTTTAATATTTTGAGGAAGAATTTTAAAGAAAATAAGCTGTTATAAAAAATAAACGAAAAAAAAAATCTTATGAACACATTGAAAAAGATCTGTAGGTGTATCGATCCAACATAAATACAAGAATTATTAATTAGATTGGTCCACCAGTAATGGAGACTGAACTCAGGGGAACAAGAAATTAGGATAGAACTGCAGAGACACGATGCCTAATAGTAGTAATACATATGAAGGCAGGTTCTTGCTGGCATTGGCATTGGCTTTGGCATAAACAGCATGCAATTGTAAAATTATCAGTTTTGCCGTTTAGCACCTGTCATTTTGCATTGCTGTGTCAAATTAAATAATTCCAATGAGTTTATCCACTTTAAACTACTCAACATTTGTTGTCTTCTAATTAATTAATCTTATAGCTATATGCCTATACTCAACCCTCATCACCTATATGTCAAATTGAATTTCCATTGAATCTCTTGTTCTGTGACTATTCTCCATCGCAAAAAAAAATATATGTTTAGAAGTTAGGCATTGTATATATTATTATAGGTAAATGTTAACTAATGTCATTAGGTCATTGATTAAAAAATTGAAAAGAAATTTTTTTTAATGAATACTTAAAATTGCTCTATTCATTTTTTTTTAATTCTCTTATGTTTTATACATTAAATTTTTTTCCTTTTAATTTTTTAACCAATGTTCCCAAAGGTACTAGTTAGCAAAACCTTGTATTATATTGAAAATTTCCAATCATGTGCCCCTGCTATTAAAAAAAAAAAAAAGAAAGAAGAATAGTCCACAGAGCAGTGATGAATATCGTTTCTCGGCCAAGTAGGAAACGTAGGACAAAATCTCACACACTTGAGTACATTTTCACTTATTCAATTTTTGCATGATTAGTTTGTGTCTAGTTTCCAATTGTTTTGTTTTATATATTGCGAGAGGTTTACGAAAGAGGCATATTCATGTTTCAATATTGGGTAAGTGACGCCTAAATCTTATGGAATCCATTTGCTTAGTGATTATGGTTGAGAAAGATGGCTGAGCTAAAGAGAAGATAAAATCTGAGAGTAATTATATTGAGAGTCAAAAGAATGTATGGAAATGAGAGGAAGTGTGTGTATATAGTTAAGGAACAAATATGCTCATATACAACTATGAAATTAAATAATAAAATTAACCTTAACTAACTATAACAGTATAACTAATCTGCTAATTGTAACTAATTAATCTCTAATTGGTTGTAATGCACTCTATGCGAAGTTAGAAAGTACATACTAATAGTTACAACTTGAGATTCATGGCACAAGTAAATTAATATATGTCTAAAAATATAATAGTGAGGTTGAACGCAGACCGAAAATAATGAATGTATCACATGATGTCAAATAATTCCAAAACAACAAAACCAACTAATGGAAAAGATTAACTATCAAATAGGAGCCACGGTCATGGCTTAGCTACTTAGCATAATAAAAAATTGTGTAAGGCTTAAATTAAGCAAGCATGAGCTAATTCGAGCTTAACTACTTGGTTAAAGCATACTCATCAAGAATGATGGAAAGACAAATCTTGAGCACTCTGCACTTGAGCAAACACAAAATATGTTTAATCATTTTGACAAAATAAAAAACCATAGCAAATAAGCTTAATCAAATTTGGAAAATGAGCACGCAGACATGTGCTAGAACCAACTTTGAACAAGTTAATTACCTAACTGAATCAACAATGATACAGAAATCCAACAAATCTCTAATTTGAAAAGAGAAGGATATTTATTTTCTGTACTCCCACTATTAAATCTAACACCTCTCATTATATTTCAAAAAGTTCATTCCAGAATGTAAAATTATATATTTTACATTCCGGAATGGCCATATACAATGAGAGATGTAGGATACAAATACTATAGGATTCAAATGCCGAAACTATCAAAAGAAGAATAATGATTTTTCAATTTTATCAAAAAAAAAAAAAGACGGGAATGCACCATTGAAAAAATTTCCATGAGAGAAGGCATGAAGAAAGTAATTAGTCCAGTCCAAGGCTAGCAACTTTGGGCCTTACACAACAAAAACAGTATTGTACTTCAGTCCAAAAACTGTCTGGTTAATAAAGTCCATGATTTGCATGCGTGTGAGCTGTGAAGGAGACAAGCAAATTTCCATGATTTCATGATTTCCATGATTTTCATTTGATCATTGAAAGTTGTCATTCAAATTTAAAGAATTATCTAAACTCTAGAATGAGTTGAGTAAGGAGACAAGCAAATTAAGTTGTCCACTCTCTAGTTAGGACTTTTAGGCTCTATGCTAGTTACCAAGTTTTTTTTAGCATATATCCAATTGTATTTTTGTTTCTATCTTGAATTAAATGCTTTTAAGTGTTTTTCATTTAAAAAAAAAACTAAATGATTCATTTATTTTATTTTTTAAGAAAAACACTTAAAGCATTTCAAGTTTATATTATTATTTCTATTGGTGATAGAGACTAATTGGGATAAGTAGACGAATAAAATATGAAGTTAGAGATGAGTAGGTGACTACATGTTCTTATGGAGTATCAAGAGAATTAGAATATTTTAGTCTTCCATTTTCTTACGTTACAAGATTATTTTATATTTTGTTGTTGGATTAATTGCTATTTTAGTATTTAGGTATCACAATTATGAGATTTTAGTCAAATAGTATATCTTACATTGATATTAATTAATTCTCTCAAGTATTCTCTTATTTACAATCAAGTTTTATTTAATATATTTTTTTTATGGCATGTTAAAAATGAATCATGATGAATTGATCTATTTTATTATTTTTAATCATCATATTATAATGAATAAAGTAATTATGAGTTATATTGAAATAGAAAGAATGCTATTAATCTTTGTTGAAAAATTTAATTGATTATTTAGTGACTTTTTTCTTCTTAATCATATTTTTTCATTTACAAACTCAAATCTAATCTTGTTTAGGGAAATAATCAACAATTTGTTAGTATTGATCATATCTTTCTAAAGCGTAGAAAGTCACGTTTTTTATTTTATTTTGTGTAGTTGACATCAAACACATTTAACCGAGTATGTTACTAGTATTCATTCTATCCTTATACGACTTGCGAATCCTTTGTTCCTTGAAAAAATGAGTCATCATTTAATTGAAATATTATGGCCTAATGCTAAAGTTTTAGGGTTTTATAGTCCACGTTCTTCGGGTTTGGGCAAGAAAGGGAGGGAAGACGCAATTTTGAACCTCAAATTCACATATCATTAATCACTGACGCGATTCTTCTTGGTAACTTCGTCTTCCTCGATTCATAATCTGCTCTTTTTTTTAGTTTTTATTTTGATTTTTGCAGGCTGGATGCTACTTTACTCTCTTCAGCTCAGAATTCACCGTTCATTTGCTGCAGAAATCTGGTTTTGGGGCAGTCTCCGTGTTTCCACATTCTGGGTGTGTTGCAAATTGCACCTGCTTCCCTTGTATATTGTTTTGAAATGCTTTTTAGTTTTAATGACTATACCGAGCTTTTACTTCAGTTTCTTTTTTCTATTTTTCTGCGCGCGTTTTATGTTATTTTTCACCTTTGAGGTCTCTTTGAAATTTATGTTTATGACAATTTATGAAATAATGATTGGCAAAAAGGTTAGAAACAAAAATGACTCCAAATCCTCATATTTCAGTCTGTGAAGAAAGGTGTAAGAAAGGTGAAGAGGGGCTGAAAATGGAATCTTATGGAATGAATTTTCATTGAGAGCGGAATATGAAAAAAAAAATCATTATACTTTCCTCTCGGTAGGATTAAACATTATTTTGGGAAATTCATAATTAGAATAACCTGCCCCTCATTTTCAGCTCAATTTCACACTTTTGGGAGAGGTGAAAATTTGTGAGCCAGAGCAGGAATGAGCTGGCCTTCACTCTCAATTGGTTCCACATTTTTACTTTTTGCCAAGCAAGTGAAGTGTCATTTTCAAACCATTCCAATTCTTCTATGACCTCAATTACTTCCATCTCATTTACATATCCTTGGCAATTTGCATAAAACTAATTTGACTTCTGCTATTGCTAATAGAAGTTGGGGAGCATATTGGTATATTGTATGATGATTTTCACTTTGCATCATCTAGTACTTTTGGTAAAGAGTTTGGCCTTCGATTTGGTCTTGTTCTTGTTCACTAAAGCAGAGAAGTGCAAGAAACAATTATAAAAAAACTAAATAATATTACACATCGTTAATTCTAATCATGGTAGTCAAAATTGCGCGCTGACTCGTAGAATCACACAATTCTATGATTCTCTAGTACCTGGGCGAGTTTTTATGTGCTCAGAATGGCAAATGAGTAAAATCGGTAGAATCACCGCGTAGAATTGTAAACTCTGTAGAATTTTAGAGTTTCTGATTCTGCTTGGCTGGTTGGGTTTCAAAGTTTTTTTGGGCTTCTACAAACCTAAGCCCATAAACCCAAGCCCAAAAACCAAGTGTTCTCTAACCCTTAGACTGAAAGAACCAAGAAAAACACTTCTTTTCTTCGTGACTGTGTCTTCAACCTCTTGCAGCCCTCGCCCAAAATGGCTTTCATATGATAAGCTTTTGCTAGGAGCAGCAAGGGAAGCTTGTGAGGGTCCAATGGGAAACTAATCTGTGTAGGAAGAGCACAACAGACAGCTTAACACATAAAGATGCCTATAAAAAAATGGGTTCTTAACAAAAGCTTTGAACGTAAGTCATTCAGCCCTAAATCCTGGTTTTTGTGAACTTGTTTATTACTCAACTTCAAATCCGGTTGGTCATTAACATGTATTCAATCATTTATCTTGATAAATTGAAATGTCGAAAGAGGCACAGATTTTTCGTATTAATAATATAAGAAAGTTCTGAAGGCCTTCTCTCCTTCCTTCCTTCATTTCCTTTTTTTTTTTTTTTTTTTTTGTATTCAAATTTGGCTGCATAGTTTGCTTCATTCAGGTCGCATCCATTCTTATTATATCTCTTTCCTCTGTGCAGTCTCGCATCCGGAGTGAAAATTTGAAGAGGAAATTTCTTTGCATTTCTTTGGTATCACAAAGAATGGATGAAAATTTTGATGCCACTTGTAAAAGGGAATGTAGTATTTGCCTGCGTGATTTACACTTGTCTGCTGTAGGTTGTTCATGTTCAGATGACAAGTTTGCATGTCTTGATCATGCAAAACAGCTTTGTTATTGCACTTGGAGCAACAAAACTCTCTTCTACCGTTACGAAATCAGTAATTTGAATGTTCTTTGTCAAGCTTTGGATGGGAAATTAAGTGCAGTCTTTAAATGGGCTAAAGTGAATCTCGGATTAACTCTGAACTCTGTTGCCTCCAAGAGATCAAACAAAGCTCAGAAAACATAAGAGGTTCAACCCACCCTTCGCAGGACTTGCAGATGAAAGAACCTGTATCACAGACAGCGTTGGGTGAATCCTCAAAGGGGAAACAAGGTCAATTGCAGGATATATTGAATTCATCAAAAAGGAAAGAAAATGAAGTGGTTCCGAATTCATCAAAGAAACAAAATGCAGTGGTTTCCCAAGTTGCATCCTAACATCCACAAAACAGTGTCATCTTCATATAGTTGCATCCTCCACAATAAAGCAATGACTATTAAGTTATGAACAAAACTTAGATACAGTTTCTGCTCCAGTGTTGTTCTCTGATCAGAATTAGAGTTTTATCTCACTAATTTACATTGACATTTCATGCAAACTTCTATTTTACATTTAAACAAACCTAGAACTCTAATTCTGATTAGAAAATAACACGAAAAAGCTAGTAAAGATCTTTTTTTTTCTCTTTAATTTGTAAAATTGAAGACAGCTTTAACAAGTTTATAACAATTCATATATTTGAACCAAGTGAAACTAGTGGCAATGTATATCTAAATTTTTGTACTTCAAAGTTATTTGGTGTGGCTTTTGCTGGCCAGCTTTGGGGTGCCAACCTGTATGGGATACTTCTGTTAGCCAGCTTAGTCTCACTAATTTTATAAAAAGAAATATGAGGACCACTAAGTTACCTGTTGCACATTTTCCCAACAGTGAGTTCGAAAATGGCTTCTCCAGTGGCTCTGAGAGTACTACGGAGATCACCTCCGGCGAACATTCCGATCAGACGGTAACCGTCATCGATAACGTGTAGGCATCCGCATCCTTTAGTCGTGAGTTCCACAAGCTGATCCATAATCAAATCCGATTCTCTGCAAATCGGAAGCTCGTCCTGTTTCTTCAACACATCCTTCACCTGCAATTCAAATTCGAATCAGAGCACAACAAATTAGGGCAAAACAAATGCAAATGGAAATGGACCTTGAAGATGAGGCTCTTCCCGATCTTGCCGGCGGGATGGTTCGCGGCGTACTCCTCCTTGGTGAGATTCCGGGCCTCCATGAGCGCGATGGCCACAGTGTCGCTGAACACCATCTGAATGGCAGTGGATGTACCAGCGCGAGGTTGAACGGAAAGAGCTCTCTCTAGAGCGGCAACGAGTAGCGCACCTTTCGCCCTCGAGCACGGCACGAGGCAGAGGAGCTCCTCGGTGGCGCCGTTAAAATTAAAATTAAAATAATAATTTCTCTTCCTGATTTATGGACCATGTGAATGCTTTATTTATTCCTATTGTACTTTATGGCCCAAGGCCCGCTTAATTACACAACGTACTTTTCAAACGGCCCACTTTCTTGAAATTTAGAGATGTAGCTTTTACAAAACATGTGTTATGTAAGATCTACTTTTATTTTATTATTATCTAAAAAATTGATAAATGACATTTCTATTATTTGTTTTTTTAACCAGTATCCTTTGAGATATTGAGATCCATTAAAACTTTAAATGGTTGATCTCTTTCAACAGATTTTCCATAGTACAAACCAAATACCAAATTCCTGACTACATACTTAAGAAACAATGATATTTATAATATATGTCACAACATATTGGTCCTATTATTTGTTTTAACTAAACTAGTTTACATATTTTGAATTTTCAACAAATTGATAAAGAAAAGAGTGTAAAATTTAAGAGTTTCTAGCAAATTGATATATAATCATTAAAGATCTTTTTTTTTTTTTAATGGACAATCATCACATATCTTACTGCGTTAGTGATAATCTCACTGCTTTAAATAAGGGAGAAATTTGGAGCAAAATTAGGTTTAATTTCTTTGTTGAAAATGTTTCCTAACTTTGGACAACAAATTGATCAGGTCATGGTGAATCCATATGCCAAAACTCTAAGGCTGGTGAACCTATTACCTATATGCCAAAAGTCTAAGGCTTGAATGATGGAATTATTGAGAATTGATATTGGTCCCTAGCGTCTTTGTTATTTCTCCCTACAAATCTAAGAAAAAACCCTCTTACCCTTCAATGCAAAACCTCCTCTTTCTCTTTCACGTTTCCTACCCCTAACCGTTCCTCACATCCCTAAGATCTGAACCTAGGGACCCATCACCATCGTCCCAATGACACCAACGTCAGTTGTGCGCAGCACAACCACAGTCCCAACAACGTCGCGTTTCGTTCTCAACACTAGATTTGCGGAACCCCCTTATCAAGGTCTAGCCACCAACTCGCTATCGAGCAACCTCCACAACTCCCCTACACCACCACTGTGCCAACACACACTTCCACCCGCCCACACCAGACCATGGAGCCATGCCCCACTGTCACACGCACTACAACACCAAGCCGCACACCACCGTTGTTGAAATAATAACTAAAATATGATTTCGTTCAAACATTACAATGCAATCATATTTTTATTGTTATTTTATAACAACCCTGTAATGAACAAAGAAAATACGATTGGATCATACTGTTTAAATAAATCTTATTTTCTTTGTTTATTTTTCACCCGTTTAATATAAAGAAAATACAATTCCGTTGACAAATACACAAAGAAATCATATACACAAAGAAATCATATTTTTGTGGTGTATTTTATTACATAATGGAAACACAATTATTCCGTTGTATAGCTGTACAATAGAATCATGTTTTCAGAAAAACAACATTTTCAAGAAAAAAAAAGAAAGAAAAAGGATTCAACCCCCTTGATAGGGGCCATTAACAAGGGCAATGGGGCCAATAGAAAATCCCTGAGTTATTCTCTTTCGTGGGGCAAGTTATCCTCGTTCTCTCTGGGCTAACTTTACAATTTGTGCAATTGTGCTGCCTAAATTCCAGGCCGAGTCTCAAGTAAAGAAGACAACCCAATTGCGCGAACGGCTCCTTATATTGGAAGCTATTGTTTTCCAAATTACATCTCACACCGGAGTATTCTAGTGAAACATTATTAAGGATATAAACTTGATCATAGCTAATTCTTAGTTATATAAATATTTTATAAAGGTTGAAACATTTGTTAGTTCTCGCAAAAAAAAATATATTTTTGTACTTGTAATTTTGTTTTGTTTTTAGTCCCTTGTAAATTTTGTTTATTTTATCTTTAGTCCTGAAATCAGATAACATTTTGAACAGTGAAAAATATTATTTAAAATATTATAAAATAAAAAATAAAATAAACATATTTTACAAGGACTAAAAATAAAAAAAAAAAAATTTTACAAGAATAAAAAAATATTTAAACTTTTTATAAATTCACTATCAATATTTCTTAAATCTCACACGGGAGTAAAATGTAGGATCCACACAAAAAAAAAATTTAAAATTTTCTCTTATTTCTTCTCAATTTGAATACAACGAAATCAAGAGTCAATGTTTTCTAACACCTCTCGTACTATGTTCCGGCTAACTGCATTCCAGTGAGACACTAGTTAATTTTAACTATTTAAAAAACAACTCTTATAAACATATATTCAATTCTTTTTCATCTATTTTTATTTTTGTTTTCTTATTTTTTACCATATTATATTATATTTTTCTTTATGTTTTTAATATTTATCTCTTCTCTTCACTTCAATGCATCTGAAAATAAGCTGTAGATTTTCTGTTAAAATAATTCTGGTGAAAATTTTGTTGTGTAGTTCTTCATAATTTTTTCGAAAAGAATACGAAGAGAGTGTTAAAAAAAAAGGCCCACATTCGACCCTTCAAAGTCAGTTCAAAGCCCCACGTGCACACCTGTGACCATTGTCTGCTACACTGACAGGACACTTCTGGTGGATGTGGATCCCATCAGTATCACAATACACTTACGTGAAAGTATATGAAGCTTCAAGTAATTTTTCAACTACAATATCAAGCGAACAAATTACAATTTTAGAAGTGTTAATGCATGGATTAATGGATTCGAGTAACCGGCGAACTTGATTTAATTATCTAAATCAACTGAATTATTTTTGGTGGTTTTTTAGTCTTTGGGTCGAACTCAACTTAACAAACCCGTTCGTGTGTATAGGTCAAGTTACATGTTTTTAATTTTTAAATCCATAAACTCAATCCAATGACCTTATTATATCCACTTTCCTAATAAAGAAAAATATTTTTTAAAAAATAAATATATTGTTATTAAATTTTAATATATACATATATATATATATATATATTAAATAGACCAATTTAATAAATTTACCAGACTTTTCTTATTAATTTGAGTTTGAACTTTTTATTTAAATAAATTTATTTTTAAAAAATCTTAACCTACCATTCATAATAAATAAGTTAGATGGAATCTTAAATAAAACATTTCATCCCTAATTGTGACTCGTGATGTATGGACAGGTGGGTAGCTGAACGAACAAACAACAGGTGGACACTGGACGGGATGCATGCTGTGCAACTGTGGTGCGATCGATGGGGATGAATTACATATATAGCGTGTTTGATTTATAGTTACGAATCTTCAAATTAACTTCTATTCAATGTTTATTTTTGTTCTTTGAAAAGTAGACATTTCCATTTATATTATGCAAAACAGCTTACATATCAGTTCTATATAAACCATGAAGATGGCAAAAGTGATTCTACTAAAAATAATTAAGTTTTTAAACGAAAATCAATCATCAAGAGTTAATAGATATTTTGCATCAATAATGTCCTAAGTAAAAAAAATATATAAAAAAAAAATCACAGGGATAAAGATGAGTGGACACTTCTCTGGTTGACATCTGGAGAGATAACAAAAAGGATGCAGATACAATGAACAATGTAATAAGAAAAAATGATAATTGTTAATGAGATATTGAGAGAAGTACTGGAGTATTCAAATATCACAACTCAAGCCATAATAATCCACCCAGACCTATCAACAAAAGCACCAATATTACCGATTTGTTTATATCACCCAATATATTCCTGAACAAATGCTTTTTCAAAACAACACGCACTCATATTTAAACTAAATCGGACATAACACAAATATATCTTAGGATCGACACACCAACAATGGGAAAAAGGAGTAAGAAAAACCTATTGACTTACTGTCTTTAGTGCACAGCCAAGGATCGTACATTAATCAGTTACATGATATCCATCAGATCGAAGAACTGAAAAAAAAAAAGTGTCTGATTTCCATCTAATTAACCAATGAACTTAATTATTGTATACCAGATTATTTTCCAGTCTCAATGATCCTTAATAATTACACGATGATAACAATCCCCACGCCCAATTGGGAGAAAATCTTCATTAATGTTGTTGCTACAAAGAACACGA
Source organism: Glycine tomentella (assembly GCA_007407185.1). Lineage (NCBI taxonomy): Eukaryota > Viridiplantae > Streptophyta > Magnoliopsida > Fabales > Fabaceae > Glycine > Glycine tomentella. Next base: position 550,325 of record PYAF01001177.1, read on the forward strand.
TACTTTAAAACTAATTAATTAGTTAGGGCATTGTGATGTGTTTAAGATTGTAGAAGAGAAAGTAATTGCCCACTAATTAAAGACTGGCTACTATTTTTTTTTTTAAATGAAAAAAATGAAATTACTACTCAACTCCTGGCAAAAGGGTTCTTTTTATAGAAAAACAATCTCAAGCAAATCTACTAGTTAAAAAAGCGTATAGTACCCTTGAATCCTCGCAGCCTTTAGATTGTCACGAGTCATATTATATCTGCTTGGAAGTGAGATTTTTGTTACAGTTACATTATTTAAATACTAGTATAATTTTTTGACATTATAATAAATTTTATATATTATTTTATCTTTTACTTGCTTTTTTCTTGTTCATTTAAATACACATATAAAAACTAAACATCATTTTACTATATGTCATTAAGGATATTTAAGATTAATTGAGTGATTAAAAAAGAATAAAAAAATAAAGATGATGGATTCAATTCCCTTGTTAATCATAATTTACAAAATTAATAATTAATATTTATTAATAAAAAAATATAATGCAACTTGCATGTTACCAACTTTCACTTCACGTACTTGTTATACTCGAATACTTTCGTGAAGGACAAATAGTTAAGGCCGTAGGGGCTCGTCTTCTTTACATATATAAGAGAGATATGAGAAAAGTCCTCCCTCCAAAACACACACACGCGTTTGATAAAAGTTACCCTTTTTGTACGTAAACAAAAATGACAATCTGCAGGCATTTCTTTATTCTCTAGCGTCGTTTTCAAACTCCATTATTGAAAGAATGAAACTATTACTAACAAGCAGGAAAAGGGGTAGTAGCTTCACTAGCTTGGTCCCCCTCTAGTTTGTATGCATGATTCACATCTTCCTCTTCTGTTATAGCATTTTCATAATTGTTATCATAGTCAATTTTTTTAATGAAACATAGTCAATTTTTTATGACGTGGCAAAATTCATGCGCAAATGATATTATAAATTCAATTTTATACTAAGAATAAATCAAAATATTATAAACGAGGTTGTTAATTTTGCAAAAAACATTTGACAAAGGTTCTATGCATTTTTTCTCTAGAGTCCTATGGAGAAGGTCCAAATTCAAATTAAGAGGCCCATAACAAGGAAACTTCTTAGCAGCTCTGTTTCTCTTTTTATTGATAGTTGCAGAGAGATTGATCACTGACTGAATGTGTAAAACAGTGTTTCAGGCATTTAAGTTTAGGAAGGAACAGTGGCGGACCCAGGATTTTAAGCAAGGGGGGGCATTGAACATCGAAAAGAACATACGATAATAATAAAATAATTTTTTTTATCACAACGTAATAAATCATGCACTCAAAATTTTATTTATCATGAAAAATTTCAAAAAAAAATTAACTAAACTTTTTACAATTGTTCCCGTCGAGTTCTCATATTTTGGAAACGGTT
>PYAF01001177.1:566304-598111 GCA_007407185.1 Glycine tomentella
CAAAATATATTGTAATAAAAAAATATCAAAGTTGTTTAACAATAAAAAAATATTGTGTATGAAAAAGTTTTTAAAAACATAATGTAATTTATACTTTATTTATATTTTATATTTAATCTTATTTAAGTTTTTATATTATTATATATTAATATTTTGCCTAAAATACAATTTTTGTGTTTCAATTTTTTTTAAATTTGTGATTTTAATTTCTCTATCTTTTAATTGAGATATTTTGTCCTCCACTCTTAAAAAATTTACGATTTTAATCTCTCATTTTTAATTAGGACATTTTGCGTGTATCCCACTTTTGAAAAGTCCACAATTTTAGTCCTTTTGATTAATTTCAAACGTTAATAAATGTACTATGTAAACATTTACGGACAAATATTTATTTATTATACACATGATAAATATTTTTTAAAATTATTTAATTTTTAACAAGTTTGATTTATTAATTTTTTAAAAAAAGTACATGATCAATAAGTTTGAAATTGATCAAGGGAACTAAAATAACATATTTTAAAAATAGGGGATAAAATGTCTGAATTAAAAAATAGGGAAATTAAAATTCAAAATTTTTTAAAAATGAAAAACAAAATGTCACAATTAAAAAATAGAAAAAAATTATATTTTAGCCTAATTTTTTTAGTATTTTTTATTATATGTAGGGTTTGAATATCTCCTACCACGGGATTTATAACATTCATCAGTCTTATTTAATTAACTGAGATAAACCTCTTGATATAGATGCATATAACACTGCTAAAACTAGCTGATTACATTTTCAAAAGGAGGTAAAAAGAAGAAGACAAAACTTATTAAATAAAGTTTTATTATTATTGACGGCGACCTAAATGTGGGCAGTTAATATTTTTCTGAACTTTGATATGTTATCTAGCGGAGAAGATAAATAGATACGAACTTATTATATTGATAACACAAGCTTTTCCTTTTTTTTTTCGTTTTACTTTAAAATGGAGTACGTAGAAATTTTGGTATGATTTGTATTATTGTCATCGATTATTTAATTTTATTTTTTACATAATTCATCAAGTTTTGAAAAAAATAAAAAGGACTTAAGGAACAAATTAAAGGTGAGAAAGGTTATTCATCTCACTTGTGTAGAGTTGTCAGATATTAGGCTTGAAACATACTAGGTCTATTTGATCCGACTAAAGGAGGATTAGACGGATCGGGCCTTCGTAATACAGGCCTAAAGACTATTATATCTATTTGATTCACTATTATTATATTTTTATATAAAATTTAAATATAATTAAGAGGAAAAAAAATCAGATCAATTTAGCCCCATCTAATGGGTCAACTAAAAAAGTAAACGAGTTCAACTAAGTCAAGAATTAAAATTTAGATTTGATTTGTGAAAAAATGGATGATTAAAACTTGACTCATTTATTTAAATGAGTATAACTAAATGATTGAACTTAGTATTTTATTTATTTAAAAATTTAATATTTGAACTTGACTTGTTTAGTTCATTTTATAACTCAATTAATTTTTATTTTGAGGTTTTTTTTTCCATAAATTATTTAACTTTATCAATTAGGTATTTGATAAAACATTTTAATAGTAGATAATAATCTACAAATAAAAATATGTGCTGAACAAGAAATAATATTTTGTCAAATCTATGTAATTCAATTTTTTATGATATATATATATATATATAACTATTCACATATAGTTAATGTGGAACTTGTTAAGTTTAGATTTGACTCATTTAAATAAGCAAGTTTAATATAAAGTTTGAACTTATTTATTTAATTAAACAATTGAACATTTAACGAGTCAAATTAAATAGTTCGCAAATAGTTTAACTCATTTAAAGTACTCCTAGGACTAACAGGCATGGTCAAGTTAAGTCGACAAAAGTGTAGCCTATAAGAAGTTTGGGTTAGTCTACATTCCACAACATAGCTTACTGGCCAAGCTAGCTAGGTTGCTCACTTTGACGATTCTACTATTTTGATGACAGAGTAAGTATTAGAATTAGTGTGTATTTGGAAAACAAATGAAGCTAAAGCCATCAAACTTTTGGACCAAGTTGCTTTGACATTTTTGTTTTGGAAAGTGTGATTTTTCCGCTCAACGTGATTCCAAACACACTTTTAGTGATATTTATTAGAGTTTTTAAATTTTTGAGATTTAAATTAAGTTAATCATAAAATAATATTAATTTGATGAAAATTACTTTTTAGATAAAAAAATTTCACACATGCACACATAAGATAATAAATCATCAATTATGGATATTTATGAAGTGGATCACATGTTATTAGAAGGGGATATGAATAGTAACAAACAAATTGACAGCTTTTTTCTGTAAAAAAAAAAAATTGCTTTTTGATTTTCGCTTCTCAAGCTACTCCTTTAAAATCATAAGTTTTGTTAGGAGTAATGCCTTCTTTAAGTACTTAGTTTTAATTTGTGTTGCTTGATTAGCTGTAACAAGAATTCTTTATTCTTTGCTTAAAATAAAAAGAATATTGATTCATTTATTTTCTACACGTAGACAATCATCAAGATATACGTATGCTTCCTATATATGTTGGGCTCTATTCTATGGTACGCATGCAGTACGCTGGTTTATTACATGGCAAGAAGCTTAATCGTGCTAAATTGATGTTTGCCATTGGTGTCTTGTGGTCCACCTAATTGATGCCTAACTATTCCATTTTCAATCATGTAAAGTTGATTTGTGTATAGTCTACGTGATTTTATTGAATACAAATCTTCGTCTTGGTTTCTTTTTAGATGCATGGTGAGGAATATTGTAATTATTTCCTTCTCCCACCCCCCTATTTCTACTGCTATGTTCAGCTGATAGTGGTAGAATACTATAATGTTTAAAGATTTTAGCCCTTTTCAAGTTCTAATTATAATATTATGCCAACAAACTTGACCATCCTCGCCATTTTGATTTCTTATTAACAAGGAAACAAAACAGTCGAACTAACAAGCCACTAGCCAGTTGTTTGGATTATCCTTGTTGGGACTACTGTGTACTGTTATAGATTGTCATCTTCATCAGCACAGTAACCCTTAGCTGTATCACCATTCACCACCACCTGTTATTATTTTCACAGTCAATATATATTTCTAAACTTGCTGTTGATACCATAAAGTTTAAAAGATATTTGACATGTTCACTTTTCTGAGTCTCCTATTGACTAAAATGAGCTTAATATAGTATACTTGAATCATGGAACTCTCCTAGATACTTAATAGACTATTCATTGCATGCAACATATTCTTGCAGTCTTTTTTTTGTTTTTTATTTATTTATCAAAATCCAGAGTTATGTTACGGTAAATTAAGAAGGACAATGCCAATTAGGTTGACACTGAACTCATCAACAACCAAATCAACACACTCTACTATATTAAAGATCAAATAGAAAGTAAAGATCATGGGAGGACAAACATATTGTTGCAGTTAGATTTCGGTGAAATTAACGAAAAAATGAATGGAAGCACGTAAATATATGAAGCGTTTACTCATCTGTATTTACAAATTATTAGCACATTTGTATGAAAACATTTGCAATATTCATTTAGTTTCATAATTCATACCCTGGCCTCGTTCTCCACTTCTTTAATATTTTTACACCCTTTTCTTTGCATGTATTCCTGTTCATCTTAGTTTAATGACGAAATGGTTATTTTTGTTTTGCCAGGACAGGCATCCGAGTGGGGGCAATTAAATATTCCATATTGAGATGGAATTTTTTTTGTCTTCGATTATTTTTTTAATCAATTCTTGCTGGACTGTCTATGACAAAATCCGGTACTAGGATCTTAGACTGTTTTCTTGCCTTCCACACAATTTTATTAGTGTTGTTATATAAATTCTTCTATTGAATATTGTATTGGTTCCTCTTCCTTCTCTTGTTCCCATCACAACAGTACTCAGATTTTTTTTTTTCCTTCTTATATACGTATATTCTTATCTTTCAAATGCAAAACGTTATTATGCCCTTGTGAAAAGGAAAACAAGTAAGAGACATTATTTCAAAATTATGTGAGGGGACACCACATGTTTCATGATCATAGATTATCTCAATCACACCCGCCAAATAAGCTTTAGTGGGTGGACCATTCTAGTTAGTTGATATAAAAGAATTGGTATCTTATTTTTTAAAATTATATACATTTTTATTTAATGTCAAAGTAAATGTAACTTTCAAGCGTACTTGACAATTCATTAAGTGCCTTTCACATCATAAAAATAGATAATCAATTCCATAGAACACTTCATATAGCCTGTTGTTACTCGCACTTTTAAATTTAGCCCACATGGGGCGAGAATCTATGGTCAAATTACTAATATTTAGAATGGTACCAGTCGTCATTGCACAGCCACAAAAACCTACACGAATGCGTTTTAATACAAACATTGAAGATAACCCCCGCACATGAATAATTATCCCGGAGAGTTAGGGATGAAGTTCTTGTGGTCAATATCCTAGGCTGGATTGAAAAAGGGTTCTCTCATGAAGCTGTTCTGAGTTCTAAAAATATACCAATATATTTTACCAAAATTCAATTATATAATCAATATGATAATTATCCTAATACTATGACAAAGTTATGTCTTAGTGATTTGTTCAAATCCAGAAACAGTCTTTTTGTATATGTGAGGATAAGACTGTGTATAATATTTCTTCCCCTTATATGGAATAAAGTGTGAAATATCTGAAAAATAGGATAAGTAATTTTTTTATGATAAGAAACTAAGCAGTAACATCTATTCTATGTTTGCCAATTTCACTCTTCTTTGTATGTTTGTGGTTATCAAGATTATTGTTTGTTAAAGCATAGCTTCAAGCCCATAAAAGCCTATATAGATAGGGAATCACATTCATCCTCTGTTTGGAATCTCCTTTCCTTGTTTCCCATCTTTATAAGTTGAAAAATAAGCATTAAGCTAAAATACAAATTATCTAGTTTATGAAGTGACGACGATTACTCATATTTATATTTATATATGCTATTTTGGTTATATTATTTCTCACATGAAGAACTAGACATATAGAATGTGAAATTTGCAAAAATAGATAATAGCTCAACTGACAGATAACTCAATAGATTCAACAAGAACTACATGTTGATAGATGTTTGTGACACTATTTTAACTTTAGATTTGAACTAACTCAACTCCGGCCTAAAACTCATTGTAAAGATTATTATCTTTTCTTATATATATATATATATATATATATATATATATATATATATATATATATATACATCATTTTAGTCATTTTACTGGAATCTGTAAGAAAAAACCTCCGACTATACCTTCTTCTTTAACCTATATCCCATGATTCCCATTGGAATTTTAGGCACAGTGTTTCTCAGCTTTTTTGCAGCAACGGAGGATTGGAGAAGTGCTCACGTGAGAAACTCACGTGGGGAAAGGACGTTAAATGTAGCTTTTCCCTTAATTATAAAGCACGGATGCATACAAGTGATATGTATGATGAATCTTAAAATGACGGATCATGCATATGATTATAGAATACCAAATAACAATAAATCATAGTTGTTATTGTGTGTACCTTATTGGGTCATTACTGAATCGAAGAAAAGCTGGAGAAGACGAAGGAACAAGATGCCAGAGTCTTCCTCTCTATTACCTATTTAGATATTGGCAGCCTTCAGCGATGAGAGTATTATGGCTCATGGGACTTAACCCCATTATATATAGGCTAGAGAGGGGACCTAGCAAAAACCTAATCAACAGTGTGTCTGATGGGTCTACCCATCACAGAAACCCAGTCAGACACTAATGCCTACACTGCTGCCCAACTAGGCCCAATACCAAAAGATGCTATAAGCCCAACTCAACATGATCACAATAGGTCAATCAAATAATAAAAATTGGAATATCCATTAACCCAATAATTTAAAATACAAAACTTATTAATTAATATTGCCCACATAAAGGAAAATTTCTAACATTCTCCCACTTGGGTTATATTAATTAATTTAATATTATTTTGAAAATCATTTTATTTCGAAAACGACTCTATAGGGTTAATAACTGAAAATTCTTCTTAAGTGGCCACAATTTTGAAAAACAATATTTCAATTCCAGCATCTCAAAACAATTCAATCCAACATAAATCCATCATAGAAACATGGCGATCAATATACTGAAAATATCATAGCATATGACCTTCCATACTCACATACAATGAGTATTACATCTTCATGAATTAGGGCCTAGTAGTGTAGTAAGAATTAGTGCCAAAAAGTGATCAACAATGTAACACACTAATTCTTATCGGTCCTCAATGTAATTTCTCAACAACATGAAATAATATTAATGCAATTTCCAAACAACATGAAATTACACTTTTTCTGATGCAATTTCTCAACAAAATAAAATTACATCACCACAATTTCTAAACAACATGAAATTGTCTTTTCAATCCAATTTCTTAACAACATGAAATTGAATTAACGCAATTTCCAAACGACATGAAATTGCTCAGGTTATATAAACCAACATGTCACAATACAAAATGAGATCTCAAAATTTGTGACATCCAAATATCTTTAAGCTCACGACATGCTTAAAGATATTATTTTATACATATATTTCTCAATCGAAAGGAGAAAAACAATAATGATGATCATCAATAAAATCCAAACAAAAGTCACAAAATAATTATCAGTTTGCATACAAAAGTGACTCGAAAAGCAAACTGAATATAACTCCCACTGATCAAGGGAATCGAAAGAATCTAAAACATTCAAAAACAAGCCTCTATAACTCCTACTAATTAAGGACTAAAAAGAATATAAAATACTCTTATTTTACACACAAAAAGGCTATCAATAAGTTTTACCTGTCAAAGCTTTAAACAATATATTTCCTTTGGACACAATGCACATACCAAGGTTTAAATTAAGGATAAAGCCTCAGACAAATAAATCAATGAGCATACACTGGTTTCAGAGAACTATCCCCTTTGGGCAGACAGATCACCTAGACCAATGCACCTCCAATAACACCTCCAATAACTTTATTATAGACAAGCTTTCAATTAAAACGCACAATAACCCCCTTTGGGCAGGATATTGCATGAAATAACCAAAAGCATTCTTCAAATTTACAAAGAAATTTCCATGACTAATAAATTTGAACAACAACAAAATAATTTATATATCATAAACCCCCCTTTGGGCAGGGAATATAATATACAAATATTTTCTATCACATGAAGATTTAAACAACAAGGATAATTACATATAATTATAAAAATTCATCTCTTTTGGGTAGACAAACTTTTAAATTATACATATTTCTCTATAATTCCACATGTAATTTAAAAATAATTTATCCCCTTTTGAAAATAATATATCAACAACAATATCCACCAACATGAAACACTTCACAACATGTTTTTTGAAAAACATGAAACACTTCACAATATGTGTTTCTAACAACATGAAACACTTCCCAATATACATGTATTTTTAGAAATCAAATATAATAATCTAAAATTTATAGCACCAAATGTGAATCAAAATTCAAAACTTAAACAGTACATAAATAGTATTAAGGTCCAAAAAATTCTAAAACGTAGATACTCAATCAAAAGTTTCAATCTACGTTAAGTGTTTCACTAAAACCCAAAAGTGAAATTATAACTGAAAGTCCTAATGGATTTCAAGAATCAACAAATAATAATACCAAAATATGAATATATAATTCACACTAACAATCCAAAATATCGGAACACTAAGCCATGTAAGTGTGAAAACAATGAAACCAACTCATTTATACAACAATGCAATACCGCAATAAGGCTTGAACATATAATATGGTGTAAACAATACCAATTACAAAATCCATATTAGTTAGCCATTCAAATACGAAATAACACAGAAACTAAGGTCAAAACTTTAGTACTTTAAGCTCACGTATACAAAACATTAGCAAATAGCAATTAATTCGTGAGCAGCATAACTGTGCAAAGATAATAATAAATGACAGTAATTCCCTTATTAAAGTGAAATCATAAATTAATTCACTAAATAAAGCCAATATTAGGCACAATTTCTGGTTCTCCAAATTCATGCAACAATAAATGCACAAAACTTTAATAATTATTTCATGGAAATTAAAAATTTCAAAATAGCTTAAAATTTTCACAAAAAAACAAAAGCAACTTGTACCAGAGTGTCAACAAATTCATTGAAACTAAAACTTCATGTTTACGAAATAATTTTGTAGAAACCAAAACAATTTATCAGATAAGAATAGTGAATCAAAATTCAAATCATGAACAGTATCATGAAACTAAACAAAATTGAAATAATTATCAGCAATAATTATAAAGTGAAAATTATCGAAAAGGAAAATGCACCAAGACATATTCAAAGCGAAGTTAACTAACATGATAAATTATTCATGAGCAATAACAAAAACAATTAAATATCATAAACTCTCCTTTGGAGAGAGAATATAATATAATTATTTTTCATCATATGAAGATTTAATAACACGGGGAGAATCATATAATTGTCTAAAATTTATCTCCTTTGAATACATAAATTTTATAAATTATATATCTCCATAATTCCAACCTAAAGGCATCACATGTAATTAAAATCAATTTGCCAATTTCACAAAACTCAAAATATGGGAATGTGAAATTGTTGTAACAATTGTTTCACGAAAATCCAAACAGAAAAAATGTGAAATTGGTGAACTAAATCTGGGGATTTTTTTATGTACCCTAAAATTTGGGAATAAAAATCCCACTTTCATAATCCATAGAAATACACATATCATATATTAATTAAAAGATCTCAATACATAGAACAAACGCCTCAAAGTTCTCAATTTAATCGAATAATTTTTATTTTTTTTTAATTTCTTGATTCCAATCAACAACATGGATTTTATAATCATATACACAAGGCTCTGATACCAAATGATGAATCTTAAAATGACGGATCATGCATATGATTATAGAATACCAAATAACAATAAATCATAGTTGTGATTGTGTGTACCTTGTTGGGCCATTACTGAATCAAAGAAAAGTTGGAGAAGACGAAGGAACAAGATGTCATAGTCTTCCTCTCTATTACCTATTTAGATATTGACAGCCTTCAGCGATGAGAGCATTATGGCTCATGGGACTAACCCCAGTATATATAGGCTAGAGAGGGGAACTAGCAAAAACCTAATCAACAGTGTGTCTGATGGGTCCATCCATCACAGAAGTCCAGTCAGACACTAATGCCTACACTGCTTCAACATGATTATAATAGGTCAATCAAATAATAAAAATTGGAATATCCATTAACCCAATAATTTAAAATACAAAATTTATTAATTAATATTGTCCACATAAAAAAAAATTTCTAACAATGTATGAATACAACACTAATGCTAGAATTGACAACATAGGACACACATGACTGAGATATAATACAACATACAACTATATAATATTTATTAACTCCATCATACAAATTTTAATGTTTTATATGTCAACTTTATTGATTGTATAATGAAATATATATAATATATCACATTTATATATAATTATTCATTTAATTAATATTATATCACATTTATATTGTCATAGAAATTAAAAAATAAACAAATATACAAATATATATGTAAAACTCAGTAAAAGTATTTGATATAATACATACCCAATAACAATAATAATAATGGTAACAATTTCGATACTTTAACCTTATATTTATAATTTTATTGCTATATTGTTTTCAAATTCCTAATATGTGTCGGTGGTACGTAGCAGGTGAAGGAAAAAAGTTCGTAAATGATGTGACAGTGAAGTTTCAAGTTATTAATAGTGGTGTATAAGGGGTTAGACTGTGGTAGGTAACCATTGATAATTCATAATTGAAGTAATCAGGCCGTTTGTTCTGTCATTATTGGGAGGGGAAGCAGGATTGCATAAATATTGAGTTGAGAAAACAGTGAACAGAATGAAGACCATGTTTTCACTTCACTTGGCAGTACCCATGATGAAACTTGAAGTACAACTCCAACCTAAGGACATGCATTTTTGTCATTCGCTCCTCTAACAATTTCAATGTATCTCTGCTCAATGTCATTCATCTTGCAGAAAATGCATTAAATTTAGTATATAATATATTCAACATAGAGTCAACTTTCTACTCTCTCTCTCTCTCTCTCTCTCTCTATATATATATATATATATATATATATTAGGAAAAGGCATGCCCTTGTAACGCCAATCTTTCTCTCTCTCTCTCTCTATATATATATATATATTAGGAAAAGGCATGCCCTTGTAACGCCAATCTTTCTCTCTCTCTCTCTCTCTATATATATATATATATATATATATATATTAGGAAAAGGCATGCCCTTGTAACGCCAAAGAGAGATAACCCATCTCGTCTAAGATTTACAATGAAATTTATATATCATCAATCCGCCAACAAGAAAAATCTAAAATAGAACTCAAATCACAGTTAATTAATGTGGGCGAAAGACTTGACCAGATGTGTCAACAGGAGTTAGCTCGTAGAATCGTCTAAAATTAGGATAGGAAGAAATCATAATTAAGTATTAAGTATTTTTTTACAATTAAAGTACGACAATTTATATTTTCTTTTTTAAAAAAATATTCTTCTAAGATATATATTCATATAAAAATAAAATAATTATAATTATATAAGATCCAATACCAATTGTTTGTGGACCACATATAAAATAAACTGTTAATGATTTAACTGAAGTAAAAAAGGATTGTAATGCTTAATAATTTGATTTGATTTGGAGATAGGATAAGGCTTTCATGAGAAAAGCTAATGGGCTTGAGTGGACCCAATCTTAGTTATGTGATGGTACTAAGGATTCAGGAACTTAACTACAAATAGGACTTAGCCCTGCTGTTCTGTACCCACAAAACAATAATACAGATCATAGACAGCTGGTTGATTCATGTTCCATAAGCAATCAACAGAGATCTTTAAGGAAGAAACAAGCACTCTAACTGCTGTCTAATTAATGAATTCTTTAAGTTGTTGCTGCAGATCCTTGACTTTTTCAACTTGCAACCTCACTGCAAAAAGATAAAGGAAGCTTCAAAACCTTGCTTCATTTATAATATTAATTATTTAAAATGATTGTCATTTAATATTTTTGTATGACAATTAAAAGTATTGAATATTTTTAACTTCAAAATATGTTCTTTTGCAATACTATTCTCTTATTTTATTAATACTTTTTTATTTTACTTATTGAAGATATTAATCTATTATTTGGTAAGAGAGAAATAAAAAGGAAGGAAAAATATCAAAAAACACATTTTTGATATAAATAAATAAAGTCATTGGTTGGTTTTGGATGATTTTTTTTTCCTCTTCCAAAGTTAATGAATTTTTCTTTGCATAAAATTAAAGAGATTATCTTTAAAGGAGAAAAACAAAAGACTTAAGATATGTGTTTTGTGCTGACTAACCTGTCTTCGGCTTGCTTAAAAAAAAGCTGTCTTCAACTTTTCCATCCTCCCAAACTCTTCCGATTATCCTACGGACCTAAAGTAAATAAATCACTTGCTTTTAACCTCCAATTCTCCAAATAAATAAAACCCCGGAACATGTTATTTATTATTAATGTTTTATTTTAACAATAAATAAATAAAATTTAATTAGCTTTTAATACTTAAAGTAATTATTTTCGTTTAAAATAAGCCACATTTTATCGTTTTCTATATTTAGTAGCAACTATAGTTTATTTATATCTTTGATAGTACTAATCTTAATAGAAATATACATTTTTTTGGCAATCACTTTAAATAATAAACTTCAAAATCTTGTTTCACTTTTTATTGGTCTGTAAACATTCCCAAATTTTAATTAAATTAATTAATAACAAAGTGGCCTTCCTTTAATTTTCATTACCTATCAACCTTTAATTTGTCTTTTTTAATACTAGAATTAAAGTTGTCTTACTATTAAAAATAATAAAAATCTTACAAAAGATTAATCATCTCTCAAGAGTCAAGAAAGATCAAATAAATTAACTTTATTATTAATTGAAAAATTATTAAATGAAAATTAGTTATGACAATTTAATAAATAATTTTATATTTAAAAAAGATTAAAAGGGTACATTTTAAATAGTTTAATATTTTTAGTAAATTATCTGTGAAGTGATTCATTTGAATGTTGGATAAACGTTAATAACTTTGTTATTATTGTTTACTTATTTATATGAATTGAACATAAAATTTACAACATTCACGCACTCATCTCTTTATTCAAGTGACTCCTATCCTGCTATCACTGTCTTCCCCTGTCATTGTTTCCTCATTTTCTTTCTTAATTATCTTTTGTATATATGGACGACTTTTGTGACAATGGAGTCTCGACCCACAAATCCACATTCAACTACAAACATGCTAATGCACATTTTTGTCTCCCAGTCAGGGCACCTTCAATTTCACCAAGAAGCAAAGCAAATCCACCAATAAGATTACTCCGATCAGTGCTTTCCATCACCACTTTCTCACTTCCAATTTGCTCTTGATTTCATAAGACAAAAAGGGACTACATAAAAAAAAATGTAAAGAGCCTTACAGGGACGACATACATAAAAGATTATAATAATAATAATAATAATTAACTTTTACTTTCGTCCTCCTCTCCAAGCAAACTGGTAAATATTTTCTTTTAATCCAACGTAATAAGGAAACTTTTAAGTGATATTTTGTTTAGGAAAATGTTTTTAATTACTTTTAAAAATTTGCATTAAAAAATCTCATATTAAATATGGCCTAATTATTTTTTATGTTTTTTAAACCAAATAATCAGTAAAAGCTGGATAAAGTTAAAAAGAAAAAAAATATTATCAGCTTGGTTTTAAAAAATTGAAACCTTAAAACTTTAAATGTGATAAATGTTTTGGAACAAGTATCAAAAGATTTTCAAGAAAGAAAGTAGGCGAGAATAAAAGATGAAAATGATATGTATAAAGATAATGGATTCCACTTTTATTTGCTAACCAAAAACTAGTCTAAGTGGAAGTTTATTTATTTATGCATGTCAACAAAATCACTAGTTGTAAAACTTTGGGAAAAAAAATACTAGTAACACATTTTTTAATATTTTTTTAAAATACTCTATTAATAGTTAAAATTTATTGAAACACATGAAATGATGTCTTTGTAGTTTTTATAGATAAATGAAGTGTGTATTATCTCTTCTAATGAAGTATTGTATAAAATTTATTTAGTATTGAATTTCTTACAGCATGTTTTATACACTCAATTATGAGAATTTAGTTCAATTAATTTAATTTAATGTGTGTGAATTATTATAAATTTGTAATATCCGAGTTTAATTTCTATAGATAAAAAAAAAAGACTTAACTATCTACTAATGGTAGACTTTGTTGGTGAAATAATGTCTTGCGTCTTATTTAATGAACCTCATTTTTACTTTCACAATTTTTAACATATTTCAACTATATATTAGAGAATGTCTTTCTAACTTTGGACTAGAGGGAAATCATGTTTTTCTTTCGGCATCAAATGCCTTCTTTGCTTGCAAAACAGAGTTAGTTCAAGTGCACTGAATGGGTATTTTGTAATTTCAAATTGCCCATAATAATTCAGGTAAATTCCCATCCAAATTGAACGATCAAAGTCTGGGCATCGTGCATATGAGGCAAATCTGCCCGCATTATTTTAATGTTTCTCTTTTCTCGAGGAAAAGCAAAGAATAATACTGGTGTTTGTAGTGTTTTTCAGCTGAAATTTTCTTCAACATGTGTTTCTTGCAGATTTTCAAAGTGACAATAAATGGAATATATTCCTGAATGATTATTAAGGTTATAAGGTTAAGATCTGAGAAAACTTTGGGCACGTCAAAGCAAATTGACACATTAATTTCCAATGAAAGCGATATAGACAATGGTATAATAGCTTTTCTTTTCCAAAAAAAACTAATAGCTTTTTGTTTCCTCTTTTTTACTTTCTTTTTACGGTGGCATTTAAGTAAAGTTTTTGCATTAGAGTACATTGCTCTTAACCATTACATTTTTGCTTTTTCCCTCATTAAGGAAGGATTGAAAGAACACGTTGAATTGCTTTTAAGTTCTTGGGACAAATTTGTACGTCTTTTTGAGTTAGTACTTCAATATTGATAGACACATGTGGTAGTAGGATACCCCCTTCTGATTACGGAGTATGTTGATCGTGTCAATTTTGTTTGTTTCCTTTTGCTTAATTGATGGCTGGAAGACACTACATAAAAAAAAGATCACAAGCCCAATCAATTTTTGGTCATGAACATGACCCAATCATTGATACGAAATAAGCATAGGTAGAACCTAGTGTCAAAGATATATAAGGAAATTACTTCCTGCATTCCTTGACTTCCTTCTTGCACTTTCTATGTGCTGGAAGCAATATAGGAAGTGCATGAAACAATTCTGGAAGTGCAGAAAAAAAAAACATCCGATATATAGTTAGTTTTCACACAAAATTTTTTACAACCAATAGGCCCATAAATTTGGAAATAATAATTGGTTGCTTCAGTTTAACATTGGGCATGACCCATTTCACCAAATTCCAATCTGGGTGCATTAGTTACAACTGTCTTAGGGAGAAATTATGTACCCTTCAACCACATGATCATATAAAATTCTATTCACCGATATTTGACCAATATCAACCGTATAATGATAATGTAACCACCCCCAAGGACAAATTATTCTCAAATAGACACATTGTAACAATATAAATAAGTAATAACCATACACCATGTCCGTTTTTTTTTTATATATATATCAAAGGAGTTTCAACAATTCACAAACTATGTTAAATCGAACTAAACCCCTTCGTATCATGCACCATTTCTAACTCATTTTCTGGATGAGCTTAAATTTTGAGCATTACTTGTTTAACAAACAAGACATGCATGACCTGATGCTAGCCAACAAGGTCCTGGATTGAACTCGAAGCTCTCAAAATGTAATCAACTTTGTATACCTCTGAACGGGAGAGATTATAATATATACAAGTCAAAGTGAAAGCATAGATTGAAACAGGATTGAATAAATTAAAAAAAAAATGCTCACATGGCAGAATAAGGTACATCACAAGATTCTATACCATATTTACAAATATGTACAACAGTGACTCAACCGCATCAGTTATGACTTATGACTCCAACAAAACAGTGTTTTATTTTTACATCTCGCCAAAGCTTAAAGCTTCAGAAATAGCTTAACTTTTCTTCAAAACAGACCTCACTACTAGAAAGAAACCAAGCCATTAAAACCAACAAAACAAATTGGGGTGGGGAGGTACCCTACTAATGCAGGAAACAAAAAAAATGTCTGTCGCTACAACAAAAATGATACATTTAAAAAGAATTAAAAAAATGAGTAAAGGAGCCCTAAACTCAAGTGGATATAGATTAGGGAGTTACTGAGGCACGAGTGAAAAGGGCAATGAAATAATCAAAATTGTCTTATCTTCATGATCTCCCCTTCCCCTTGGCTCCTTCACGCTGATTACGAAAATGACTGAGAAGCTGTTGTGCCTGCATGTAAGCGAACATATTGTTAGCACTTCTTCCACGTTTCAGATTATGCTTATGATGTGAGACTCTGTATGCAATGACCCCCCAATGTTTGTATACTTTTTCATAAGTTTGTGTTACTTAAAAAGTCCATTGTGAAAATTATTATTTCTCTTAAGCATGAATTATGCTTTGTCCTATCTTTCTACTTGATAATATTAAATCAAAGGGAAAATATCTCAACAACAACCCCAAGCAAAAGGGTCAAAACTTCCTTCTTCACTGTTTTTGGGGGCAAGGGTGGGGGAAGAATGCACTGCAGAACATAGATTAGAATGCCATATTTTTTAGCCCACTGTTTCAACAAATTGAGATTTTGTAACCATGATTGAACACCAAGATTTGAACATTATGTGCCTAGAGAAGAATAACACAGCTCATAAAAATGTAGCAAAACAATTGTATATGCACACTAAATAAAAATTTGACCACCAAAATAGATGACAAAGACAAGAGGATTAGTTCCATACCTTTTCCTTAGCTCTTGGAGTACCAGACTGAGATAATGCAACTAGGGGAGGTACAGCTCCTTCTTGGAGAACGAGGGTACAAAACTTTTGACTATGAAGACATAGTTGCAAGAGGATGGAAGCAGCATTTTCCTTTCCCCTCTGAGAACCTGATTCAACAATTTCAACGAGTGAGGGAATGCCCCCTTCCCTTGCAATTTCTATTCGGCCCTCTGCAATTGTTGACAGGTTTGCCAAAAGAGCAACAGCCTTGTCAACCATTTTATCAGTAGGGTCCAATAGCAGAACCAGAAACTTCACTGCTCCAGCTTGAACTATGCGAGCTTTATTCTCATGGAATATTGATAGGTTGAATAAAGCAGTGGCCGAATCCTTCTTTCCCCTAAGAGTTCCTGAGGCTAGAAGACCCACCAAAGCTTTGACAGCACCAGAACGGCCAATTTTCACCTTATTGTTATCTATTATAGAGAGGCTGAACAGAGCAGCAGCAGAATTCTCCTTTGCACCATCATTCCCTGTCTTCAAAACATGAATAAGTGGTTCTATGGCCCCTGCTTCCATAATCAAGGCCTTGTTGCCTTCATTAATTGACAAATTCAGTAGAGCTGTCACGGCATGCTCTTGTGTTATCTTCCTTTCTGAATATAGCAGTGAGAGTAGTGGCATAATTGCCCCACACCGCCCTACACTGATGCGGTTCTCCATGTTATGCTTGGTACAGAGCCTCAATTGTTCTGCAGCAGCAGTTTGTGTTTCATTCGATTGACTCTGGAGATCTTCAATCAACTCATTGACATTGGATGTGGTGATCAATTCATCAGATCCTAAGTTAGAAACAGGATGGGAAGCAACTTTTGAATGACTAGTAATACTAATATTGTTACTCTCATTATACTTATTTTCATCCTCCATCCTTCCAATTTTTGATCCAGAGCTATGAAATTGCTTTCCAGATAACCAAGGATAAATCACTGATTCTTTATATGCAGGAGAAGCAGGACACCCATTAGTAATTTCTCCAGACAACTCCACATTTTGATGCTTATTAGATATGCCTGACACCTCTTTCAAAACTGGAAGTACATAATCAGTACTAGAAATAGAACTTGAAAATGATTCACTTCTGCTGTTACTACATGACGGTGCAGGGGATTGTTGCTCAAACTTTTCTGTCTCTCCATTCCAGCTTCTATCAGATTCCCTGCTTGATCTTAAAGAGTTATCATCCTTTGGTTTCTCAAATGTATTTGCAATTTGATTTGAATTGGAATTGCTACTAGCTGAAGACTCAAAGCTACACAGACGATCTAAATCTTGATGTAATAAATTATCTGAGGGGGATGAAATATGAGAGGAATTACTCTGCTTAGAGTTACTGGGAAGTTTGACATTATTTTCCTCACACCAATTTGCTATCATAGCTTTAACAGTATAATTGGGAATGAGATTTGTATGGACAAGCCTCTGACGAGTGTTGGGACAAACAGTTAGCCCATGATCAAGCCACTTTTGAATGGATTGCCTTTCATATGTCTGACCTGAAGCCACAATAACAGCATCTGACATGAGTTCCAATGATAGAGGACATCGAAAATATGGGGGAATTGAAACACCACTTTTGACTTCAGGGTGCCCAAATTTCATCACATAATCACGTAAACTGCACACAAGATTCAAAATTTGGTTAATTTCATCCAAGTTCCCTTTTGTTTTATTGACTTCAGCATTTGACCTTTCCTTTTCCACAGCAATTCTTTCTATCAGGAGCTCCTGGTTTGATATCAATTTGAGTAACCCTATAATTTCCTTTAGAGAATCATGGCAAGGTTCGATATTATCCCTTTGATTTCTCAATGCGTCTTCTATATAGACCATTGCAGGTTCCTTCTTAAGACACTGAAGTTCCTGCATATATTGCTGAAAAGTAGCTAGCAATTAGTGCCATAATTCTATTGAACCGCAAGGCACCCACAAAACTGACAATAACTATTACTGCCAAATGAAGTGGTTTGACTTTCTTTACCCTCTCCTTTTACTTTTACAGGGGAGTGGGATAGGAGAAGTGAAGAACAAATGAATAATGATAAGGAAAAAAGTAACTTTTAACGTTGGACCTACCTGAAGATTACCCGAAACCAAAACAGATGCAGGTGCCTTTAGTGATTTAACTATCATGTGACAAATCTTATATGAAGAGTTCTGTAACTTGATCAACAATTCCCCACTTTGAAGAACCTGAAAATAGAATATTCCCAACAAAATAGTTAAGAGGTTGCGATCAATCTCTTCCAGAGAAGAAAGACAGACAGGGGAGGTATTGGTGGTGCATTGTTTCTTTTGACCTTGTTCAAATGCCAACATAGAGGTTTAGGATCTTAAACAAGTTCAAATAACAGTTGCTGAATAATGATATTCGTTCAAGTACAAGACATTAAGAATGTAAGCAATTACACTGTGAATCCTGCTCATCTTTGGGCCCCATTTTTCAATGAACTCCCTAGCTTCATTAACCCGCATATCCAATTCTTCACATTCTCTATGCAGATTTTCATCCAAAGGAATTTTGAAATCCACAATATCATCGAGCACTGGTTTCAAATGCTTCAACACACCAACCATATTATTACAGTTCTTTTGAAGGGGCATAGGTTTCACTGCTTGGCAAGAAACTAGATGAATGAATCGAGAAATGCTGTTGACAAGACATTTCACTGAAGATGTATTTATTTGACCTGCTTCAGTTAGACCAAAATAATAACAAACCAGTGTTACAAAAACGACAAAAAATAAATTAAAAGAGAACATTTGTAACAAGCACTAGGGAATTTAGTTAATATCTCGCTAAAATGAATATAAACCCCCCTCTAGTTACAGGACAATTGCAGCAAAATTCCATGTGGTTCAAAACTCAGTAACATGGCTCCCTAAACTACCAAAGACATAACGTTTGAGCATGTGTAGGAAACCCTTGTAAGGAGCCATTATGCACGATTTGCTAAGTTCAAGGAATCAAATTGATTAGTTTCAAAGCACATGGTAGTTTTTTGCAATTGACTTATTTTTCATTCATTTCCAGCTCCAAATGTCTAGTTTTCTGACTGTCCAACAACAATTAGTGACTAAACTAGAGTCCAATGTTGAAAAATATTCTAACAAATAGTACCACATGTTTGTGTTCACGCAAAAACGCAGATCAGCATCTAAAGACTCTAACTCATAAGCACTTGAACCGTGCCAAAGTAGACAACACAAAATAATTTTGCACCATTGCATGAAAAGTCAAATGGATTTCACTTGCAAGTAAAACAGGTCTAATATGCAAAATTACAAAGAGGAACTCAATGATTCACTAAAAGAGACCAAATGCAATTGCTGAATGAAAATAATGCATGCAGGACAAACCGTTAAAGTCCATGGAAGGAAAAAGAAAATTCGGTTTTCAGAGGTTTCAGTAACCTCACTCGTCAACTCAAATGATACTAATTCAACTTTCAGACGGAATTATTCATCTGCCAGAACCATATATTGGTAAAGTACTTCAATTTACTGTCTCTTTGACAACTTCTCCCTAGTTTTTCCACTGAACAGAGATAGAAATAACACATCTTTCTATGACCAATCTAAAAACAACTCTACATAAAGCCTCAACAACAAAAACACAGCAAAGGGTACCCAATTGTTATAAAATTTCTAAAATGTATAACACCACACAAAATCCAGAAACCACCCAAAATAGTAGAAACAATAGACGATCCTCCAATGGATCAAAAGCTACAAAAGGGCACCTGAGAAAGCCATGGAAAATTATAAGAAAACCAAAAAAGAAGGCATTTTGTGAGGAAAAGTAGCACGTTTGGTTTGGATGATTGCGTTTGCAGACATACCTATATGCATAGTTGTGAAAGTGGAAGAGTGGTGAAAGAAATAGTGATGAATTCCAAAGCATGAGATTGTCTAAAAGAAGTGAAGTGATATGTGAATTAGCATGATGATGATGCTGAGTTAAAGGGGTTTCTCTTCTTCGTTCATGGCATAGCTCTGTTTCCCAACAATGCTACCTGGAAAGCCTGACGCAGAGGGTCCAACAACTAAAGGGAAATTTTTCATCAAATTAAGTTAAGAAAAGAACAACGAAAAATAACCATAAAATAGTTAAGGTGGTGGGTCCTTAACAATCTTAGCACACAAATCGAATTAAGGTCTTATTCTATTGCTTTTAAAAAGCGATTTTTTAAATTAAAAAAAAATAATGTGAAAAATTAAAATTTTTTGTAATATATTTATAGAGTTTTTTGGTATATTATATTTATAGAATTTAGGTTTTATTTAGTATAAAAAAAAACTTTATATCGATAATCGGTAAAAAAATATGTTTAAATTACATTACTAGTATATTAAAAATTATAAAATAATAATAATAAATGCATCATAATATTAATATTTAAATAATGATAGTATAAAAAAATACATTGCTAGTATATTTAAATTTAAAATGAATATTGCATATCTAAAGTGAGACAAAAGTTTGGGCAAATTAATTTATTGTTGATTTGAAGATTTCCTTCATGAATGATTAAGATAAGCCCTTGTCTTAATTTCCCGTCATTAAGGTAATTATAAAATTTGGTATAAAAAAATTTAGTTTGATGGCCATTTTTTTTTGGATAGTCATTCTCTTAATAATTGATAGATATTTTCATTATTTTCTTTTTATAAATTTGAGGTTCAATTCCAGTGACTAAAAGAGGGGAACTAGCTGAAAGAGAAACAATTAAAATTAAAAAAAAAATTCTAAACATATTAAAAAAAACTGCCATAAATGATATATTTATTAATTTCATAATAATTCCCTTTAAAGTCGTATTAAAAAATTTGTAAAACCAATAGTGTCATTTTTGTGAGAGGCGAAACAAGTTCAACACTATGAAGGAAGGGATATTTATTATCTTAACAAAGAGTGAAAAATATTGTAAAACCAATATTCAAACAACATATAAAATAATTTGTAATACAGGCCATTCATCATTAGAGAATATCACTTCCCATTTCACCCAAAAATAAAATAAAATAAGTCTAGAATAGTGCATTTATAGACAGATCTATCTAAAATATTATTTATCTATTAAGTACTTATAAGCATACATTTCGTATTCTTTTGAATAATTTATAATTTCTCCCACAAAATACTACCTTCTCTTAAAATAAAAGTCTCTGAATAAAAAAATTACATAAGTAAAGACGATAATACCATAACTTGTATCTAGATTATGGTAGCACTCCCTAAGACGTTACATTATCCTTCAGGTATTAAAAACCATGATAAATAATTTTTTAAGTATTGAAAAATCTTTCAAATTAGTTCATGATCATTAATAACATATTTCAACTTAAGGAATGAAATAATAGATATTTAATATTTTAACAATTACTTTCATTATTTCATTATTTTTAAGGAATATTTTAACAATTACTTACATTATTTCATTGTTTTTCGTCTACATAAAATTAATAAATTTTAGATTTCTGCAAATATTTAATCTGTTTTTTATCCATAAAATTAAGATGAATAATCAGATATTCAAATTATATATATAACTTTTTCACATCAATTATATGCATAAATAATATAAAAATATAATTTATGTAAAAAATTATCACTGTAAGTTTAAATACTAACCTTCTTTCAAATAAAAAATGACACATTATAATTTTATAAGAACATACAATTTTATAAAATCAAAAAATATATTTTAACTTTTATTTTATTATCTTTCATCTCATTTTTATTTTATTTTATTTCATTTTTCATTACATCACTTATCAACTTCTTTCTCTATCTTTTTTTCTTCTTTATCTCTCACTTCTAGGCAAAAAATAATAAATAATATAAATTAAATATTTAATTAGGAAAAAGGTGTAAGTTGGAGAAAATTTAGGAAAATGGGACAATGGGTCACGCCCGTTTGGGGCGTGTTTAAACACGCCCAAATGGGGCGTGTTTGGCCCAATGGTGACACGTGGCAGCATAGGCAGGGGTGCAGGGTTTTCACAGTTTTTTCGTAAATTAAGGAAAGTCATAACTTTTGACTGGGACGTCTGATTGACGCGAAACTGGTGGCCACGCGCTCGAAATTAGAGGAGAAGGCCTAGGCAAGTCTCCAAAGGGGACTTGCCCAAAATTTTTTCCCAAACGAGGCCTCTAAGTGTCTCAAAATTGCGATTTAAGCTTCGGAGCTCCAAAATTTTTTTTGTTTTCTGATATTTTATCT
The DNA here is from genome assembly GCA_007407185.1 of Glycine tomentella. NCBI lineage: Eukaryota > Viridiplantae > Streptophyta > Magnoliopsida > Fabales > Fabaceae > Glycine > Glycine tomentella. Next base: position 588,679 of record PYAF01001177.1, read on the forward strand.
ACTCAATTAGTGAATTGCAATCTATTCTTTATTTATCTAATTACTTCTCTTAATTTCAAGCGTTTTCGTAAATCTATTCTTTATTTATCTACGCAAAATGAAGATTTTTTTTTTATATGCATAAATGATAAACATAATAGATATGATTAAAATATTTTTATATCAAAAATTTGGTCGGATTAGAAAAGGGTTATCAAAACAAATATAGTATAGTCACTTAAAAAAGGGTATAAAAAATTTAGTTATGAAATAGATAGGATAAAAAGAAAATCCCTAATTTACTTCTTTCATACTGTGTATCTGTAATAATAAGTGAAGTTGTACATAAGTTTACAAGAGACTAAAATAATAAGAAAGTAATGATGGACACCTGAAAAGAGGAAAAATTAATTACCGTTAAATTTTATCATTAACAAATCAAATTAAGGATGAAATTTTAATGATTTCGTGATATTTAAATTTAGATTATAATTGATTGAGTGATTAAGAAAAAATTGGTAATTTATATTTGTGTATGTTTTTAATTTATTTTGATTTGTGTATATTTTTTTTGTAGTTGTTTTCGATTTGTTCAGCATTAGCCTCTTCTTTCAGGTTAGTTTTTGTTTTTGTGTTAATTTTTTTACAAATTGGTAATTTGTATATTTAATGTTTATTATATTTTTTATTTATGTAGTTTTGGCTTGTCAAATATTATTTAAATTGGAAATTTAAAATATACACAAATTTAAGAATATTTAAGATGTCAAGCGAACTACACACATACTTAGCTAGGAAGCTTAGCGAATTTCATACTTCTCATTAATTCAGACATAATCAGCTTACTTCTTCGTCTCTTGTTTGTCCTTATTAATTTATGTGTGCATTTATAATCCAGGTGTGAAGGCTTCTCTACGTACCCAAGGACATATGACTTCATTCATCATAGTCCATTGTACCTAGTTAGCTAAGGCAAAATTATAAGTGTACCTAGTTAGCTAAGGCTCCCAACGGATTATAAGTGTACCTAATTAGCTAAGTCTCCCAGCGGATTATAAGTGTACCTAGTTAGCTAAGGCTCCCAGCGGATTAAGGCACGTACTGACAGTGTCAGAAATACTTACTTCGCTATTGGTTAAAGCGTATTACGTTGGCCAGTTATTGATTGTCAACTCAGCCAATAAAATTCGAAGGAGTGGCTTGCGAATTCTACGCCGTAGCACTTTGACAAATTTTTTTAACGGGGTGGCACTTTGACATATAATTTTTCAGACTGTGGCAGTTTGGCAGTTGTTTCCAATCTTTGCTGGCTATATTGAATTGTACCAATAAACTTTCTTGTCTATGTTCCGCTCCTATTTATTTAATCAGGATGATTTGAATTAAGACAAAATAACCCTCACAATGTTTTTTTAATCGATAAATATTAATTTTTTTATTTTATTAAAAATATCATTTAAAACATTTGAATTTGTAATATTTATTTTTCTTTTTTCATTCCTTTGTAACCACTAAATCAATCTGATATCTTCTTATTCCATTCTGATTTGTGAGAATCTCTCTATTACATGTTTGGTTCATATCAATTCCGTTAGAAAACATTAAATTCTTAGGCAGTGCTTAGCCAGCTCCAACTCCAAGTCAATGTTTCTATCACTCATTAAATTCTTGGGAAGTGCCAACCATAATGCATTGTGGTTTTGAAACATTGAGTACAATGAATAGTAATTGTGAAGACCGTCAAAGTCGTGGAAAAAACTGCTAATAGAGTTTGATATTTTACATAACTACTTTAATAAAATTTGTGGACAAAGTGGCTGTATGCAATTAAGATTCTTTGTCCAAGACTTATACTAGTGGGTTTTTTACAGCAATTTATATATACAATGGGTAATTGTTATAAACATATACACTCATGTTTTCTTCTATTTCGTTTTCACCTTATTTTCTTCTTATTTATCTCTTCCTTCAAAGAAAGATTTGGAAAGTATGTAGCACTTCTTGGATATTAACCTACCTGTATCATATCTGCTTTTTTTTGTCCACTGTCCAAACAATATTGTATTAGGGATCAGTTGTCGTGATCAGCTACACAATTTTTTTGTTCACTAAGCACATAGTAAATGTTTATGAACTTAATTAAAGTCACACATGTCAACTTATTAGACCCGTTGGTTATTCTTGGACTTTTCTTTTGTTTTTACGAGCTTTATTTACTGTCATAGCTGTAATAATCATAGAGTTCCTTTTTTCTTTCGTATATCTTACCCATAGCTGTAAATAATCATTCCTTTCATTATAACCATTTACGGGCAGCAGCTTTATCTTTTTGTTGTTTTGTTATATCATTCTCATAAAGTCACACCAAAGTCCGTACTCTGGGAAAAATTATAAAGTAATTTATATATAGGATTTTAATCATTCTTACATTTTTTTTAAGAATACATATACTTTTCACGATAGACACTCTCTTTAAATTGAATAGATTATTATTAGCTGATAAAATTATTTTTCTTAGGACACACAAAATATTTTTTCTTATTTTTGAATTCAAAATATCTAACTCGTATAATTAAATGAACACTTAATTCACTAATTATTTAATGAATAAGACTTATATATATTATTTTTTACCTGATCGTTATTAATGTGTGATCTCTAGTTACAACCTCTCTTGTCAAGAATTAGACTTGTCAAATATAAAATTTGTTGGACTAAACTCATATATGTGATCATATAATAGTCAGATAACAATTAACACAATATGTTTAATAATACTTGTTAGAATAAACTCTAATATTATCTTGAAATTATGAGTTATGATTTTAATTTAACTTTATAAAATTGACTTGTAAGGTGAAGTTTGCATCAGTTATACTTAATTTTAGTTATATAATAATTATACGATGGATTTGATGATTAGAAAAAAAGATTTAAAGATTGAAGAGAAAAGAGAGAAAAGTGAAGAGAAGTTATGAGTTCAAATCTCTTATTAATAGTATAATAAAAATTAATAATTAATATTTATTATTTATCAATAAAAAAATATTTTAATTGTATCCCTAGACTAGACGACGTGGTAACCATTTTAATATCCACTAACCAATGTTGAGATATCACGTCATTCAGATATTGATTATTCTCGCTTGTAAGTGGGTTTTGGACACCCTTTATGTCCTATACATCAATATATGTTTTATTTGTTGAAAATGAAAAAATTAGACGACGTGAGATTTCAACCACTCCTATCATTTATAAGCCTTTTTTTTTCAATAAGCAAGAGTGTTGACTAAGAAAAAAAAACAGTCAAAGTTATCAATACATTTTCTTCGTGATTTTTACGTAATTACGTTTTGATTGAACCACCTACTCTAGATACGAGATGTGATTTTTAAAGATGTGTGATAAGTATTTGCTTTTGCTATACCCTTCTTTTTTGGGTAAAAGTTGTATCCCCTCATTATCCCTCAAAAAGCTCAAAGTCAATCGGTATCAAGCTAAATAAATGAGATCTTCCTTGCTCGCCTTAGATTGGATTACATATTAACTATTGCTTATCTTATTTGCCGTATACGTCATGGTTTGCATAATAGTAGATCATAGAGGGATTTTGTTTCCCCATCTCTTCCTTCCCCCATGTGAGTGATTAAATTTGATAAAACATCACACATTAAAAACTAAAGAAATTCATGTCCAAGTTACTGAATCAGCGGCACCCAATTCACAAGCTTCTTCTGCTAAACTTTCAAATTGGGGACCCCTTGCATGTGAATTGTGAATATTCTATTCCCTTTTCTTTTTAGCGGCACTTGGTGACTGCTATGTTAAGTGGAGATAAGGAAAATGTTTATAGTGGAACCAAGCATATGCACTATGCAGGCAAACCACACGTGATGTTGTTTCCTAAAAGAAGGAAAACATTTTTTTTGGCGATGAAAGACATGACTTTTTTTTTAAACGAAGGAAAACAAGGTGGGAAGTTAAAACTATGAGCTCCTAATTTTAATTACACATCTTTTTTGGAAGTGAGCTTTTCTAATTTATTTTTCTTTCACCCAAACAATCTTTTAGGTAATTCGAAATGTAAAACCTTCATTCCGATTAATCTTTCCACTATGAGGGGGGGGGGGGGGGGGGGGGGGGGGGTGTAGGTTGAGATTTTTGGGATGTAGGGGAAAAGAGAGCTTTGTTAAAATAAACTACTCAAAACAGTTTTAGCCTTGTTTGTTGGGTTTGTGTCATTTACACACCACCTTTTTGCTTTTTGTGCTGCCTACCTATTTTTCTATAAAAAAAAAATTGACAAAAAACATTTTATGGAAATTAATTTTCGTAATACAATAATGTATTAAAACATAACTGTATTACAGAGACTAATTTCTGTAATATATATGAAAAGTGAGAGTACGAAAGTGAGAGGGAAAAGTGATGTTTTAGGAATATCAAAAAACAAAAAATAGAAAATGGAGAGTGTGAAGAGCAAAAGGGATTATGATTTATGAATAGCATACATAGATCCCTTTTTCATAAATATTTTGTTACCCATGGAGTCCGTTCGGTCCTGTTTTGCTATGCTATATAGCTTTCAGATTCAATTTAGTTTTTATTTAAGGAATATAATTATTTCAAAAAATAAAAATTGATAAAAAAAAAGTATTACTACATTTATTTATTTATGTTTGCTGGATGTGTAAACAATATGGTTAACAATGGCCTGATAAGGATTATATCTATACAATACGGTTAACAATGATTAATAGTCCCGAAGCATTATCATACCGAAATGGAGTACTTTTAATCAGTAAAAAAAAAAAAAAAAAATCAAAGATCTCATCGTGGGAATACAGTTACAAATTCAAAATCCTCCGAGGCCTGAATAATAGCATGGTTATTCTATTCTAAGGATCCACAAACCCTCAAGAATTTGAAGGAATTAAATTAAAAACGATGTAAAAATAAACCAGATAAATTCACAGGTAAAAAACAGATATAAGTAAAATCTGTTGTTCCTTGATTTTGCTTCTCTAACCTATGGTCCAAATCAGCTTCCAGTTAGCAATTCCATGAGCTCACTCTTCTTCATTTTTGAAAACCCTTTGAGGCCACGAGACTTCGCAAGTGCCTTTAGTTCAGACAGCTTCATTGTACTCAAATCCTCATCATTATATATTTGTTCAGAATCAAGAGAATCATCATCATGTGACATCGCAATCCCCACTTCGGGGAAGAAGTCCTTTGGATCAAGTTCCAGTTCTGAGTCATGCTCTGGCTCAGGATCAAGCTTCATACCTATTTGATCCTGATCTTTCTCTGTAACCACATTACTCAGGGGGACTGCATTCACATCATTATCGTTGTTAGAGACAGGTTGATACTTAAACCGAAAAACAGGAGACCGTCGTTGGAAATTCGATGGAGGCCTAGTAACTAATGAAACGTTAGTTTCTTGAGACTCATTATTAGGAGTACCATTTAAATCAGGAAATTTTGTGCTTTGACTTTCATTGTCTTGACCACAATCTTGCAACCGGTCCAAACTATAGTTTTTCCTTCTGTTAACACCTCTACTTCTCTTTATTTGCTCAACTGAGTGTTTCCTCAGTAGCTTGAGGAGAGAATTAACAGAACCATTCTCTTTAGACTCTGCTTGGGATGCTTCAACTTTCTTTGTTTCTTTAATAGTAGTAGCTCTCTCTCTTAGCCGAGCCTGAACCTTCTTAAACAGTGTAATAATCTCCTTCTCTTTAGGCCTAGGGGCTGCATTGGCATTGGCATGGTTTTTTAGTGTGCTAGAATGAGATACCACTGAACCATTTTTCAATGATAACATGTCTTCTTCAAAGTTCTCAAAGCTGTCTCTCTCTTCATTGAGCCACTTCCTGCTTCTGGAAAATCCATGCTTGTTTTGCCTAGAGAAAGATTCAGGGTTCTTCCTTGCTTCACAAACAAAAGATGCACATGCACCCCTAGAATAACACTTTAGCCCTCTAGTCTTGACATGTGAATGAATTCTGTGGTAACCCTGAGAGGAACAAGAAAACACAGAAGCTGTTCTTCCAGAAACACCCGAACATGGAAGAAACCTACCTTCTGCCACTCCACATCCTACGATATGACCCAAACCACTTCAAAAACCATTAAGAGAGAAGTAAAATAAAATGAACAGAACAAATATAATAAACATATAGCCATATTTATTGGACAAAACTTAGATGCAATTCCATGAGTACTTTTGGTGGCGTTCTTCAATCAGGATGGGAGTTCCATCTTGGTAATCTATTTGACATTTATTGAAAACCTTTTTATAAGCGAATTACTGAAGCGAAACTCCAATTCTAATTGGAGAACATGAACAAAAAACACTTATAGAACTGCATCTAAGTTTTATCCTTATTTATGTATGACAGAAACCAACACAATCCATCATAGAAACCTAGGATAAGGCACTAAGTAATAAACTCTGAATTGAGCAATGATACACATATCACAATTGTTTTAGGAATTCAAATGATCATGATTTCAAGTTTATTTCAGTAGCGGATAGAATGTATGATCCAGAATATATATTACTAGTGCTTCAGTAAAAGGGCACAATTTAATTACAAAGTGGTTATTTACAGAACAGCAGTTTGATTTTTCTCTGTCATGACGAAAAAAGAAGCTGAAAACGATCCATGTCTCAAAAGCTAGCTATCATAGGAGGCAAACTGAAAAGAAGCATAAAAAAAAAAAAAAAACTAAAGGCTAGAGTGGAGAAAAATGGAAGAAGCGAGTGAAGAAGGGCTATGGTATGGTTCAAAGGATGAAGGTGATAGAGAAAGACGCTCACCGGAAACGTTGTAAGTGTTGGCCATCATCAGATGCATTGCTTCCAACATCGTAACCCAACCGCCCTCACTCAACGGCGGTTGCCGCAACCTTTGCTTCAATTCGCACTCACTAGCAGTCGCAGGTTTTTCTTGTTGCTAGTTACCCGTGTCGTGTCGTGTCCCATAGTCATACATAAGGGACATTCTCGGGAATCATTATTTTCATCAAGGGACCAACTGAAATTCTCGCTCGGGCAGGAACCTTCTGTTTTTTTCTTTGTTATTATTATTATAGCCTCAAAAAACGAAAGAAGAACGAGTGAACGTGTGGAACATTCATTTTAATGCTTTCAAGTAGTTAAATCACAGTCATTTTTTTTTCTCTAGATTTTATGTTTTCGAATAAAGGGAGAAATAAAAAGTATAAAAAAAAACTCTTGAAACTGGCTTTTCTAAAAACATTTTTTAAAATATGTTCTTTTAAAAATTACATTTTTAAAAGTTTATAGTTTTTAAACATTCTATTTAACTCAATTTTCCATTTTAAGGATAATTAAATCTAAAAAAAATTAAACCAAATAAAATAGCTATAATCCCTTAGTGGTTGAGTCAGAAATATCTTTTAGTTTGTCTACAATAAATGATTTAAAAACATGTTTAAAAAACCATTCACACACCTCCAAACCTGGTGGAAAAAAAATATAAATGACTCCTTTGGTAAACATTCATTTGTCTCTAATGAACGGATTTCCAACAGACGCTTAAGGTGTGTTTGAATAACCATTTTCAGTTGAATATAACCCAAATTTAATCTACTAGTATTGTTAGTTGTTACTTGTCTTCTGTGCATTGAAATGCACAAATGAACCTTTGGTACCTCTCAAACAACAATCTAAACACACACTAGTGTGTTTATTTTACTTAAAACACTTTCTAAGGCACATTCAACTGAATCCTATACTAGATTGACGTTCAACTAAAAGTAACGCTTATTCAAAGACACTTTTTATACATACACAACTTTATCTCATACTCCCACGTTTAATATAACTTATTATATATATATATATATATAAGCCATTATTTGTTGAAAATAAATTCTCCCAAGCATACACTACAAAATGTAAAAAAGTAAAGAATCACATGCTTTTTTACTTTTTAAGATATATAATACAATTTTTTTTATTTGATATTGATAAAATATTAAGCTTAACAAAACGATATATATTATAGAAAAATATACTATTACTATTTATACATCAAACAAGCAGTTTATCCTCGGGCTTTAAAGAAAAAATCAATCATCTAATAATTCAATGTCTGTCATATTAACTGGACCAAATAATGGAATGTCCTTTGCTTCCTGTAATTCGGTTTGATGCATTAAGCATCATTCCTTGTTTACAAGCATTAAGGAGTCAAATAACAACAGCAGCAAGATATTGAAGAAACAAAATAACAACAGCAGCAAAAGTTTCTTTCATTAGGTGGGGATTGGCTACATAGATCAAACCACACCATATATGTTGTCCTTTCATAAATCATGTAAGAGCGACACATGCACAAAACCACATGAGTTTAACAGATTTTTTGGTAAAGAAGTAACACAGATTTAATATCCTTAATAGTAGAGAAAAAATGTATATAGTTAAAGAGACAAAGGAAGAAAACTAAAAAGAGAGAAAGAAAAACATTAGTTAATTTGGAATTCCAGAGGTTTGCAATATCATTAAATTACCAAATCATGCCTAATTTTAATTATTTTAAAAACAGAAAGCTGTTGTTTTATTTTCCAACTAGTAACCTTGTATACTTGTACGTCAATGGTAACTTATTGCTTGGTGTCATGATATTTTACTATATAAAACTTCTTAAATAATCAGAATTAGCTTCTCTCACTCTTGCAATAAGATGCTAATTAATGCCAATTGATATGCTCCATATATAGAGAGACCAGGAAAATAGAGCAGTCTTACCTTGGGTTTTAAACTTTTATTTTCAGCCTCTACCCAACAATGATCCTTCTCAAGAACAAAGGCTTCATCCTTATCATCAGTTGATACCATTTCATAACCTTCAATAGCAGTTAATCGCCTGACAAGATAATTATCTGCCTTCACAGGGTTTTTCAAGACCACTAAATCTCCTACAAAAACATGCCTGTCAAAGAAACATGCACATCACTAGCAAATAACTACATTAAGATTGCACATTGATTAATGAACACCATATGAAAAATTCAATCATCAGTCAAAATCTCTCTAATTTTAGTGGAAGTCTAAAAATAAAAAAATAATTTGTGTTATATAATTTCATTACAAATTTAAAATTTAATTGAAAATAAAAATGCATCACGAACAATAAAATATCTGAATTATTGATTTTTTTTTTGTCATTTTGGTAATGTTTAATATCCATTTTAAAAATTATTTATAAATACATTAGGTATAAGAATTTCTAAAATTTTATTGATTTCTAAGTTTTAGCCTAATTTGATGTTAACTAATATACGTAAATGTGGTCTAATTTATAATATTTTCATTTTTTATGTGAAAAATTGAATAGGCACCAAATCAATACATGCATAATTTTTAAAATAACGAGAATTTCTATTTTTCCTAAAAAATATATATAAAAATATATGT
>PYAF01001177.1:598211-655370 GCA_007407185.1 Glycine tomentella
TATACTTGTTCAATTTTTAATGTTTAACTTATCTAATATTTGCAAACTTTAATTTAAGAAATAAATTAATTCAGAATGTTAAATGTTTACATTAATATTTTTTATTAAGATAAATCATATTATTGTATTAAATTATGAATTAAAATTAAATAATTATAAAACATTTTACTAATTTGTAATATTTTTATAAAAGATTCTTATTAGAAAATCATGTATAGTAAACAAATAATATTTATAATGATAAGTTTATGTATAAAAATAGAAAATTCTAATATTTCTTTTTACACTTTAGAGTGAAAAATTTATGATTATGCAATATGAATTTAATTAAGTTAAACATTAAAAATTGAACAAGTATATAAATATTTCTTTAGATTTTAGAATGGTATATTTATTTAGTAAAAAAGAAGAATGATAAATTTATGACAAGTCAATCATATTTATTTTGAATAAGATAATTATATAATTAAAATTATTTATAAAAATATTTTATATAAAATTTAAAACGTTAATATGGTAATAAAAATTAAATTTTTAAAAAGAATATATTTAAAAGCATTTTCAATTTTTTATTGATTATTAATTTTTTCTTAATTTCATGTTAACTTATGGACAAAAAATGTAACATAATTTTAACATTTATCATTTTCTTTCATATGAAAATTTAATACATAACATTTGAATACTGATTTGTATTAATTGTCATTATTTTATATCAAAATAAAGTATCATAATTGTACTAGTTTTTATTATATTTCACATATTGGAAGTTATCAAAAAATTTAATAGAGAGTGTCTTAATCCACTATAATTAAAAACATTAATAAATTTAAATTTGAAGTATATAAATATAATAATAAATGATATGATATTAATGTATAATATACATTAAATAAACAGACTTGATTGTATCTTTATAGTATAATGATAAAATAAAACTATTATATTAATAAAAATGGATTAAAATGTTTTTTTTCTTATAAATATCAAAAAATTTAAAATTCATTCTTGTAAAATTTTTGATATGTTTTTTGTCCTCGTAAAATTGAAATGTGTTATTTTTCGGTTTGGAACTAGACTTGGACGAATCCAAGCCTACTTGACATTTTGTAAAACTTAAATTATAGGCTAATATATTTTTCATTTTTATAAATATTAATGAAAACCTATTAATGGAAATATTTTTGTTAATAATAAAATATTTCATATCCTTTTTAATGAAAACCTATGAACATAAATACTTTTGTTAATGATAACTGAGATAATTCAAATATGATTTTAAATGTTATTTATTGAAAAGTCTTCAAATTTAAGTCAAGTATTGTTACTATTTTTTTCTATCATATATTTTTTATCTACTTTTAAATATTTATTAGCATATTATTTCTTTATATGTGTACTCTTCAATAATGATTTATTGTTTTAAATGAATTTGGAAATGTAACATAAGATTAAAATATAATTCATCACTTATTTTTGCACGCGTGCACGCGCGCACATACATATATATATATATAATGAATTAATTAACATGAATTTTATATATTAATCATGTAAAGTTGTTATAAGAAATTAAATTTATTTAACTTAATTAATGAATGATTTATTATCAACTTTATTACATTAAATTGATTTTATTTATATTTTCATTATAAAATATTTTTTATATGTGACAAAAGAATTACAAATATATTTTGATAATTTATAGTCATTTATAAAAAATAAAATAGACTTAAATATTAATATATATTTTATTACATAATAACTCAATTGCTTTATTATATTATTTTTATTTTATTATATTAACGTATTTTAAGATGTTTTATTTATTATATATCACGATAAATCATTTAATACAAAAATACCTATATTTTTTAAGATAATTATTGCTTATATAAGAAGATTACACAAAAATCATATATATATAATATAATATTAATCCTCGTACGAGTCAAAAATTAATTTATCAAAAATGTCTTTTTTTAGAACGACTCTTTTAAGAGAAATATTAAGAAGAAACCTATCACAATCTTTGTATTGGTTAGATTCGAGTATTTTTTTTTTCTTCTGCTTGTAAGTTGAAACCGTGACAAATTCAACTCATGATTAAAATATTTAGGGCGAGACAGAAAAAGACGTGAAAATTAGTTAAATACATAATTTATTATGATTAATTAAATCCCACCCACAAACAAATCCCAGTCTACGGCATTGAAATTTTGTTAAAAATACGTGTCACAAGCAATTGATGATTATATTGACACCACCACACACACCCCTCTCATCTCTCGTCTCTTGTTCACTTTATAATCTTCAAAGCTCAGCTTTTGACTTTCCAGACATTTGACCCGATCTAGTTAGGGTTCCCAAAACCAACATACCAGGTTCGTTACAGAAGAAGAAAAAACACATCGAGTTGGTTTGGCGATGGAGCGGTTGAAGTGGGCGCAACTGGGGGAGAGGCTGAAGACGGGTGGGGCCCAGATGGGGCGAATGGTGAGCGGAAAAGTGAAGGAGATGCTTCAGGCGCCGACGCCGGAGTCCAAGATGGTGGACGAGGCCACGCTGGAGACCATGGAAGAACCCAATTGGGGCATGAATCTCAGAATCTGCGGCATGATCAACAGCGATCAGTTCAACGGCTCTGAGGTCGTTAAGGCCATCAAGAGAAAGATCAACCACAAGAGCCCCGTCGTTCAGACCCTCAGCCTTGACCTCCTCGAAGCCTGCGCCATGAATTGCGACAAGGTCTTCTCCGAAATCGCTTCCGAGAAGCTTCTCGATGAGATGATTCGCTTCATCGATAACCCGCAGGCCCATCACCAGACTCGCAGCCGGGCTTTTCAGTTGATTCGGGCCTGGGGCGAGTCCGAGGATCTCGCTTATCTTCCCGTCTTTCGTCAAACTTATATGGTCAGTTTTTTTTTTTTTAATTGATTTAGGATATAGCCATAACTGGATTACTTGTTTGTTACTCTTGTCTTTTCACTCTCTATTATATTTTGTCTTTTTTGTTATATGTTGCTTCTAGATATTGTTTGCAAAAGTGTATGATGCAATATTAGCATTGGAGGGAGAACTTTGCCGCCCATGTGGTCTTATCCGGTTCCAACATGATTGTCTCCCGTGGAGGATACCTGGGTTCTAGACTAAAGAAGAAGCTTTCTCACATAGTAAATCCTATTTTAGTCCCTGAATTTGTGAGACACTATCGTAGTACTCCTTGAAATTAGAAAAATGTCGAATAAATTTTTGAAATTTTAGGAATTTATTTTATATTTTTCTAACTCAGGGACTACTATAAATATGCCTCATATATTCAGGAAGTATTGATTAAAATGGGGTATACACATTTCTCAGGTGACACTGGGGATTTTTATCTTGTACAGAATATTGATTTTGAAATGTAACTGTATTGGGCATTTGGGCTTCATGTTCTCACTTATTTTCTGCACTTTATGCAATGCCTTCTGTGATAGATTCTTTTGCATCCTTCTCTTTCACATTTATTTGAATCCTTCATCCTCCCTTTTTTGATGGCAGAGTTTGAAAGGAAGGGATGAACTGGTTGACATGGCGGGAGGAAATTCACCACATGTTCCGTATGCCTCAGAGTCATATGTAGATGCCCCTGAAAGATACCCAATTCCTCAAGCTGAACTACATGATATTGATGATCCAGCAGCTTTATCTTCAAATTACCAACACATATCAGTTGAGGAGAGGAAAGAGCATCTTGTGGTTGCTCGAAACAGTCTCGAATTGCTCTCTAGCATATTGAATTCTGATGCAGAGCCAAAAACTTTGAAGGTAAACATCTTGATGTTAGAGAAAATCAACAATACCTGAATAATAAATTGGTGTTCTTATACTACTTCATCATGATGTTTTTTTGAATGCATCCAGTCTTTCTTTTACCTCTTTTTCCCCCCCATGCATTCCATCTACTACTGTTAGATAATTGCTATATATGGCCTTGTTCGGACAGACTTTTCAATAAGTACTTATAGGAGAAGAAAATAAGAAGTTAAGATATATTAAACTTCTCTGACAAGTTAAAATCAGCTTATGCATTCCAACTTCTATATAATAAATTCTCATTTAACTTATCCAAAACTTGAGATGCATAAGTTGATTTTAACTTATAGCAGAAGGTTGATCTACTTTGTTTTATAGTTTCTTTTCTTGTAAGTGTTTATAGAAGAAGTATTTGCCTTTTTTTTTCTTCTCTATATTACTTTGACAGAATAGTTGTTTGATGATGGAATTGCAATAATTGTGTGGCTGTAGGAAGATTTAACCGTGAGCTTGTTGGATAAGTGCAAGCAATCTCTCTCTATGATCAAGGGGATTGTGGAAAGCACTACAAACGATGAAGCAACACTTTTTGAGGCTTTATATCTCAATGATGAGCTGCAGCAGATTGTTTCTAAATATGAGGAGTTAGATGCTACTCAAAGTTCTGGGGCACAACAACCTCAAAATGCTGACACTGACAAGCATGATGCCGAAGCCGTTCAAAATCCCAATGAAGTACCCGAAAATGAAGAATCTGAAGCTGCTCAGAATCTGGATCGAAAGCTTCCCCAAAAGTCTAACACTCTTGAAGTCAATGCAACTGAGGGCGAGAGAGATGGTCTTGCTGAAACTAAAATAGTGGACGGTCTTGCTGAAACTAAAATAGTAGATGATGGCACGAAGGAGAAGAATGCTGAATCTAGTTTCAGGCGAGATACCGAATGACCAAAGCATAGTTGGCATATGTATCTTCTAGTTCGCATTTTATTTTGTCTTTGTTCATATATTGTAATAAGCTATAGTCCGTCTATGCGGGTGATATTACATTGCCCAAATATGTAATTGGCAGGAGTTTCCATCCCGGGGATTGTGATAGTTAATCCTTGTGAGATCATGCTAGTTTCTCATAATATTAAGTGGTTCCCACATTTTGATCCACTTCCTTATATTATTAATGCGAGAAGGGGATGAAGTTAGGACTGTTGTTAGTGCATGGAGTGTGGAGACAACTAATCGCGCACATTGTAGTATAGATTAGAAAATCGAACTCTTGTTTGAGTTTTATTTATAATAATAATGTTTTGTTTTATAAGTTATATAGAAATGACTACTTTGTTTAGTTTGTGTTTTGTCGCTTGCTTGTTGTAAAGGAGTGCATGTCACGTTTTTTTACCTGAAACTTGAGGTTTAGCACTACATATAATGAAGCATGCATGTGCACAAGTGAATTGCAAATTTATTGTTAACAATTAATCCTATATCTAAATTCTTATGGGGGCAAGAGAAGAAGCTAAACATACACTTTACTTCTCACATGCTACGTTGGTTGGTATGATTGAAATTCAAGAATCATGGCTCTTATAATAGTTTAATTGATCAATTTTATGTTGTTATTTGGTGATGAAATCCATTGCATCCAGAAATCTGATTTTTAGCTCTGATGAGCTCAAGAGAAACCATGAACAATTTAAAGAGGGAAAGGCTGGATCTGAAGAAAAATCAGTTATATCCAGTTTGCTCTTATTTTGATTAGAGAAATTCTCGGGTGCTACAAGTGCCAGGAAAATCGCTTACTCCGGATTTCTAATATAAACGTGTACCATATCAGATATAGCACTACTAATGCATTTGACTCAGCGATAGTGATGACGTGATACACATTCAATAGTATAAATCAAGAGAAAATTCTTGCTTTGGAAGCACGTAAGAATTTCTTGTATATATTGACAAATGAATGCAGAAGCAGAGTCCTTTTTTGGTGAGGACCTTCTGAGTGATGAAAATGAAAATTGTGTTTAGTGGAGCAAATTGGATGGCTATTATGATGTTGCAAAGCTGAAATATAGGTTTAAAATACTGATGGGATCGATACACACAGAGTTTAGCATATTTTGACACATTGGCTGTGCATTTTGGACTCTTAATTAGTTTATTGTGTATTTTTGCCATGTTTTCAACACAAATTGATGTACAACTATAGTGAAGGATCCCATTCATCTTCAGATATTAGTTGCATTCAACAAAAGAACATACAAAACTATCTCATTGGGTAGCATTTTCACTTTCAAATTTCAACTAGGAGTTACGTGTGCAAGTTCTGAATGGGGCTCCTCACAAGCCAGACCTTTTCTTATATTAGGTGAATGTGATTAACAAATTTGGAGAGAAATTGTATATTCATTCAGTCTGTTGAAATCAGTCCTGCTATGACTTATAGATGGTTTACACGTGCATTTCTAGTTACAGCTTACAAGCTCAACTCCTACACATAACTGAATCCGTTGGGAATGGTTAAAGGGGAATTAATAGTGTGTTTTGAATATATTCATGGTGAGAAAAAATCAATAAATTTTTCATGGTGAAGGTGAAGCAACAAATAATTGCTTCTACTTTTTCATTGTTGGACCATGATTTTATAAGATATAATTAATTTTGTTTGCTATCCAAGTAGTTGCATGGGTAACGGTGGGTTCAACTGTCATGATGCTGCATTCTAACTGACAGGTGGTATGATAAATGTAGGAGCCATGCAGCCATGCTTATGTGGGATCTGCATCTGTGTTGGTTGGTGATATTGATGATGCATTGGACTCTGAAAAAGGAAACGTTCTTCACATTATTAAGTGATTGGAATATTATTTGTCATTTTGGCCTTGTTCTTATCGTAATATTGCTGCCATTGTATCTACAAGTTGCATAGCAAGCAATAATTTACTTTGTGCAGCTGTTGGAGAAATATTCTCACATTTTATCTGACCAAGTACCCCGGCTCCTGCGAGTCCTAAATGTACAAACTCAGTTGCAGGGTCCACATTAGAGGTTACCTTGCAAATGTGGATAGTACCTTCCTTCCCTTAGCACGTGCTGGAGTGAGTTTATCACGTAGCTAGGTTTGTCAGATTGGGCTTAGAGTGATGAACATTCACCAATCACCAGTTTCTTGATTCAAGTTGAAGAGCATAGAGTGATGAAGATTGAACCACGCAGGGGTGACTACAAGTTATATATTCTACACTTTATAAAATTTAGCTCATAATTAACAATATATATGGTCTATTTCTTCTCTCAATAAACGATGTGATACTAAAATGGAATAAGAAACTTGAAATATGTAGAACAATATATAGCTCCATCATTAAGCAAGAAAATGGTTTTTTGATTGGACAAAATTTAAATATAGTTCTTAACATGCTGTTTGTCATGTTCTCTTATTAGAATTGAAATTTATCTCAAGGTTTTTACTAAAAAAATATGTAGATTAAATTAAACTCCAATTTTACTTGGAGAACAATACAAACACCACTTAAAAACCTGTAATTAAGTTTTCTTCTTTTTAAAAGTGGTTCAATAACACAAGCTTCAAGTTTTACAAGGAAAAATGTCAGCCAAAAACTTAGAATGGTAACAAGGAAATTATACAAAAATTACAAACCTCGTCAAAATAGGAACGAACAGAAGTTTGGGGATTTAGAAAAAACATCAATCTAGCTCCACCTTATTTTATAGACAGAAGAAAAATAAGAACTAAAAAACAGAAAAATAGAAGAAAAAAAATATTGACAGGAAGGAAAAAGTAGATGTATGCTTATATGTACTTGAGGATTTGAATTCTCTCTTATAAACGCAAACACAATTTAATAGTAGATTTTATTTAAATAATCATCAATCCTATTATAATTATTTATATATTTTTCTATTCAAAGAAGTAAAACATGAGCATTTCCAACTCAACATCTATCTTTTGTTTCTCTCTCAACCTTTTTCACATCTTAAGTTAGTCTTACGGTCTTACCTTTATATATATAACTTATTTTTTTACCTTTTACATTATGTAACTTTTATCACCAAAACCAACAACTTTTAAATTTTTTATTAAATAAACTCCACAAGTAACTTGACTTCATACATTCATGAGCATTAACTTTTATCTGTTTTATAAATATTATTGTGATATAATTGAATCAAAATAACCACAAACTTTCATAAAAGGTTCTTATTAAGCATGGCATTTTAATCAGCAAAAACAACTCAAACACTTTCATATAGGAGGTAGCCTAAGTACGTACTCAAAATGTCAACAAATAATAAAAAAGTTGCTTTGATAATGCCAACAAATTAATAAAACACTTACAACACCGGATTTTTTTTTATAATTAAAATGTGCCATTTAGGATCAAATAGTTAATTTTTTAATAATTATTTAAAAAGCTGTATCTACTAAAATGTTTTTTATTTGGTTGAAAAATGTTAATATATTTAAATCAACAGAATCTATAGAAATTAAACTAAAAAAATATAAATGTGCTTAGGTTAGCATTAGTTCAGTAATAAGGACATATTTAGTGATAGATCTCAAATTGAGATCTTAGATTACTTTTTGGTAGATTTCATATTATTATATAAGATTAAAGATCTCTAAAAATTTCTTCTATATAGCATGTTCAAGGAGAGAGAAAAAATAAAAAAAATTTATTCTTTTTTGAAGAGGACGTATATTAAGGGATTTTTTTATAAGAATTCATTCTTTATGTTGAAGATATTTTCAATTCCTTTATTAAGAGATTTAGTGAAAATCATATCTTGAATTCAATATCCTTATTTACTTAAGATCTTGTAATAAAGATGTTGTAAGAGTAAAATGAGAAATTAAGAAATTGAATGAGTCTAATTTATAAATTATGAACCTGCATATATAAAAGGAAAGAAAGAAATGAAACCATGCATGGTCCCCTAGTCATCACGGGTTTCTGCCATTTGCAATAGAAACACTGAAACACCTTTCTCTTTGTCACGTAACTGAGATGCCGAAGCCACCTCACACCATGAACTTAATGAGGTGTAGCACCCAAGGCTTCCATAGCCATGCATACTGAAGAGTGTCTCAAGCTCAGCACCCTACTTCTGTGACGTGTCCCTCATTTACCTTCCTCTCTTCCCTATAAATAACCACGCCTCAGGTTCTCCGCTTCACAACACAAACATTCTCTCCATTGTTCCTTAAACACTCATCACCATGGCCAAGCTTGTTCTTTCCCTTTGTTTTCTGCTTTTCAGTGGCTGCTGCTTCGCTTTCAGTTTCAGAGAGCAGCCTCAGCAAAACGAGTGCCAGATCCAAAAACTCAATGCCCTCAAACCGGATAACCGTATAGACTCAGAAGGTGGCTTCATTGAGACATGGAACCCTAACAACAGGCCATTCCAGTGTGCCGGTGTTGCCCTCTCTCGATGCACCCTCAACCGCAACGCCCTTCGTAGACCTTCCTACGCCAACGCTCCCCAGCAAATCTACATCCAACAAGGTCCATCTTGTCCAAACTTCATATATAAATATATAATAAACTTAAATATGTTTAAGGCTTTAATAAATGACTGGATTTTATTCTAGATTTCTAATAAATTTTGTGTTAATTTAAGTTCTTGATATATTAAAACTTTTGTTCTATTTCTTTTTAATTAAGTAATAACGTAACATCATCATTGATCACGTTGGATCACTAATTTTTTTTTTTTTTTTTGTGTTTGTTGTTTTGTAATATGAATAGGTAAGGGTATTTTTGGCATGATATTCCCGGGTTGTCCTAGCACATTTGAAGAGCCTCAACAAAGAGGACAAAGCAGCAGACCACAAGACCGTCACCAGAAGATCTATCACTTCAGAGAGGGTGATTTGATTGCAGTGCCAACCGGTTTTGCTTACTGGATGTACAACAGTGAAGACACTCCTGTTGTTGCCGTTTCTCTTATTGACACCAACAGCTTGGAGAACCAGCTCGACCAGACGCCTAGGGTGAGCCACATAGCAATATTAGATATTATAATTCTTTAAAGGTTTAAATATCATTTTAGTTCGTGGAGTTGCACTTTCTAATTTAGTACCTATAGACTAAAATATGCCAATTGGATCCTTATGGTTGTGTTTTTTGATCCAATTTGGTTCTTGTCTTGAAATAACTGGACAACATTGTAGCTGATAAAAAAAAGGAAACTGGACTACATTGTAATGTTAAGATTAGAATTCTTAAGTTCTAATACTAGCTGGTTACTGATTGACAAGTGACAATTCTTGGCAGAGATTCTATCTTGCTGGGAACCAAGAGCAAGAGTTTCTACAATATCAGCAACAGCAAGGAGATCGTCAAAGCAAGAAAGGAAAGCAGCAGCAAGAGGAAGAAAACGAAGCAGGCAGCGTATTGAGTGGCTTTACCCGGGAATTCTTGGAACATGCATTCAGCGTGGACAAGCAGATAGCGAAAAAACTACAAGGAGAGAACGAAGACGAAGAGAAGGGAGCCATTGTGACAGTGAAAGGTGGTCTGAGCGTGATAAAACCACCCACGGAAGAGGAAGAAGAAGAAGAAGAAGAGGATGAGAAGCCACAGTGCGAGGGTAAAGACAAACGCTGCCAACGCCCCCGAGGAAGCCAAGGCAAAAACAAAAGCAGCAGAAATGGCATTGACGAGACCATATGCACAATGAGACTTCGCCACAACATTGGCCAGAGTTCATCACCTGACATCTTCAACCCTCAAGCCGGTAGCGTCAAAACCGCCACCAGCCTTGACTTCCCAGCCCTCTCGTGGCTCAAACTCAGTGCTGAGTTTGGATCTCTCCGCAAGGTACCTACATCATTCATCAAAGATCAACATATATTTATATATTAAACTAGTATTTGTTACGAAATATTCACCAGTTTGATTGATAATTAATTTTTATTAGAGAATCTATCTAACCACTTTCAATGAAATCTTTCATCCTAATTACATTATTTTTACTCACACTAATGATTTGTTGATTGATAATAGTCTTAGACAGGTATAAAATGTGTGAGGAAGTTATCTTAACACTTGCATGGATTCTATCTTTTCTGTCTTTATGTATAGAGATAGCGAGAAAAAAGAAAAGATTGATGAAAAGATCAAAACAAAAAATAATATTATTATAAAAATATTGGATGAATTTGTTGTGACTCTTGCATGCATTGAGGTACGATGCAGAACGCAATGTTCGTGCCACACTACAACCTGAACGCGAACAGCATACTATACGTATTGAATGGACGGGCATTGGTACAAGTCGTGAATTGCAACGGTGAGAGAGTGTTTGATGGAGAGCTGCAAGAGGGACGGGTGCTGATCGTGCCACAAAACTTTGCCGTGGCTGCAAGATCACAGAGCGACAACTTCGAGTATGTGTCATTCAAGACCAATGATACACCCATGATCGGCACTCTTGCAGGTGCAAACTCATTGTTGAACGCATTACCAGAGGAAGTGATTCAGCACAGTTTTAACCTAAAGAGCCAGCAGGCCAGGCAGATAAAGAACAACAACCTTTTCAAGTTCCTGGTTCCACCTCAGGAGTCTCAGAAGAGAGCTGTGGCTTAGAGCCTTTTTGTATGTGTTACCCCACTTTTGTCTTTTTGGCATTAGTGCGAGCAACCAATAAATAATAATAATAATAATAATAATGAATAAGAAAACAAAGGCTTTAGCTTGCCTTTTGTTCACTGTAAAATAATGATGTAAGTACTCTCTCTAATGAGTCACGAAACTTTTGCGGGAATAAAAGGAGAAATTCCACCGAGTTTTCTGTCAAATCTTCTTTTCTCTCTCTCTCTCTCTCTCTCTCTCTCTCTCCTTTCTTCTGAGTCTTCTTGCAAAACAAAAGGCAAACAATATCGATTGGTCCAATGATAGTTAGCTTGATCGATGATATCTTTAGGAAGTGTTGGCAGGACAGGACATGATGTAGAAGACTAAAATTGAAAGTATTAATGCAGACCCAATAAAAAGAGTTGAAGAGTAACTTTAAGAATTAAGACGTCTTATCAGGTTCTTCATGACTTGGAGCGCAACCCAACTTGGAAAGTTTAAGAGTATTTGGACCATTGTGCTTTGTGTCTTCAAACATAGAACATCGCTAGAATTTAAGTTTAAGAGTATTTGGGTCTTTGTACTTTGTGTCTTCAAACATAGCACATCGCTCCAAATTTACATTGGGGGCTAAAAATGTGTTTTTCAGGGATTTTAATTTTTAACAGAGTCAAGGGTGGTTTATGTGAAAGGAAATGGAAGAAGGAGGGAATTTTAACAGTCAACATTTGGTCAACACAACTAATTTGACATAAAGATTTAATTTCCTGATTTTAGAAAAGAGAAGAATTAACTGTCTTAATTTTAAAATTTTTAAATTAGAGGAACAAATTTATGGATTTAATAAAATAGAAGGATAAAAAATATATTTAATTTTTTGTTTTAATTGATTCTAACAGCTTTCAAACTGACAAATTGTAACTTAATGAGGTGTAACACACAAGGCTTCCATAGCCATGCATACTGAAGAATGTCTCAAGCTCAGCACCCCACTCCTGTGACGTGTCCCTCACCCACCTTCCTCTCTTCCCTATAAAAAACCACGCCTCAGGTTCTCCGCTTCACAACACAAACATTCTCTCCATTGTCCTTGAACACTCATCACCATGGCTAAGCTTGTTATTTCCCATTGTTTCCTTCTTTTCCGTGCCTGCTTCGCTCTGAGAGATCGAGCAGGCACAGCAAAATGAGTGCCAGATCCAAAAAGCTGAATACCCTCAAACCGGATAACCATATAGAGTCTGAAGGTGATTTCATTGAGACATGAAACCCTAACAACAACATGCAAACTTAAATAGATTAGATCTTAAATCTAAATTAGATACATTTAAATAAATTAGATCTTGAATTTAAATTATTTTAAAAAAAATATGAATATAAATTTAAATTGGTTAAATCTTAAATCTAAATTATTTTAAAAAATAAGAATATAAATTTAATATCAAATCTACTTTAAATAAATATGAATTGAATATGGATTATATTCTTAAAAATCTAATCTATGTCCACCCCTACTCAAGTGCAATAACCTTAGTAGACCTTCTTATGCCAAAGCTCCCCATTAAATCTACATACAACAAGGTCCATAATCTTGTTTATTTTTTTCTTATTAGCAAATGTTAATTGTTAATTATTATTTTTTGATAAAAAATATTTAAATTGTGACTTTTTTTTTTTCCAAATGCAACCTATTCTGTATCTTATTTATTCAAATTAACAATAACTTGTTTTAATTTGTCAGTTCTGTGAAACCATACATTTTGAAAAGAAAATGATTATGCTAATGTTTTTTTGTGTTTTTGTTCTTGTGTAGTATATATGAATAGGTAGTGGTACTTTTGGCATGATATTCCCGGGTTGTCGCAAGAATCTCAGCAACGAGGACGAAGCCAGAGGCCCCAAGACCGTCACCAAAAGGTAAATCACTTCAGAGAGGGTGATTTGATCGCAGTGCCTACCGGTGTTGCATGGTGGATGTACAACAATGAAGACACTCCTGTTGTTGCCGTTTCTTTTATTCACACCGACAGCTTCGAGAACCAGCTCGGCCAGAATCCCAGGGTGCGTGAACCACCTATATATAGCATTATAGCAACTCATTCACTTTCGCAATCCTCTTATATATATATATATATATATATATCATCATGCATGCATTTTAACTACCGCTCCACGTAAACATCACATAATTAAAATGATGTCAATTTAGATTAATGAAACTCGAATCACTTTTCTTTGTCTGCCCTTTCTAATATATATTTTTAGATATTGGTAAAAATGACAAAATAAGTGCAAAAAATTCATTTTCTATATAAATGATCACATTTGGATATACTTCTGCCTAAGTATTTATAAAAAAAAGTAAAGATATAAAATAAATTCAATTATTCTATAAGACAAAATTAACTTATCTACTTAGTTAAATAAGAAAACTCCTATAAAAATGAAGAATATATAAGTTAAATTTAGCTTATATGTAAAATTTATTTTATTTTTTATTCTTAATTAATTTATAGAGAAATTATCTAGGTAGAACTTAAGTCATATATATAATAACTGGACTTAATTAATTTAGATTGTAATTCTTAAGTCCTAATTACATATTGACAAATAATTAGAGTCTCTTTAAATAAGATTTTTATTCTTTTATGCTTCACAATAGTTGAGTTGCTATAATATATATTTTTTTATATTTTTTTTATTTTGACTACTTCTTTAGATCTAGATAATCCAAGTGATGCATTGGTTATTAGTTCTTTTTTAATTAATTTATACGATGAACCCGTTTATAAATTTGTTAGATTGGAACTGTTCTAAAAAACTAACGAGTCGCACACTAAACATAGCAATACTATCTTTGGATGCAATTTAAAATTTTAAAGATTATTAAATTATAAGAATTTCAAATATTTCAATTGAAATTCTTTCATTTTTAAAATTATGTTTTTAGATAAACAAATTAAATTTAGTTGCTCATGTGAGATGTGTTCCCCTCTAGTCACTCTCCGTCCATGAACTCCAACTACACTTAAATTTTATTGTTTTGATCGTATATCTTGTAGTACTTCACCACATTCGAATTGTGCACATCACGGAGGATCTGAATTTTTCGGTGGCTATCACCATACCGTCACACCAACTCCTTGTGATGATTGTATATCATTTTCAGTGCAAACACGTCCATTAGTGCGATAGACCACCTTATACACCGTAACGCCGCTCTCACTCTCGATGCAATTTAGCCTCTCCAACTCTAAGAATGAGATCACTTGTTGCGCCGCCACCGCATCCCCATCGATGGGAGCATAGGAAAATATTTATATAATAGATACATATAGATAAATAAATGGTTTTTATTATAGAATTTTGTGGCATAAAACAAATTTCATCCTCAATAATTATCGTTTGTTTTTTCTTTTCACTTAAGCCCAATTTTACATGAGTATGTAAACTTAAAAGAAAAATTGTGCTTTTGATATATATATATATATATATATATATATATATATATGTTCATGACAAACAAAGTGTCCCAGACTATTTTCTCTAATTTATTTGTAAGAACCTTAATTAATCGGTTTCATGACTTTGTATACGTAATTGCTTGTGGTACTTTTCTTAGGGCTCCATGTCATCGTCTGCAGCAAAATATAGATCTCAAGGTCAAAAGAAATAGTGGTCCCAACCCCTTTCTTTTATTTATTTAATCTTGTAACGACCCCTCTCTGCAGCATGTGAAGAGAGATACGGATAAGAAAGGTATTGAGGTAATGGGAATATTTATATGAATAATGTTACATAACATTTATTAAATAAATATCTAATTAATATTTCGTATTTTTTTTTTGTGTGAATGTTTAACATTTTGTATTTATTTTTATCTTTCTTTATATCATATCATAATTTTTATTCTTTCGTTTCCTTTTCTTTCTTAGTATTGAATAGCATATTTGATCTTCATCAAACATTTTTCTATCCGTATCCATATCAAAATCAGATGCACACAAGGCACAAGTAAAATGGACCACTCTGTATTTCCTGGACTATAGTTCACAGTCACCTGCCCTAACAGAGATTTAAGTAATTTGGATCTTATGGGCATGCACTCGGAAGAATGGAGACACAACATATCTATTCATTTAACAACAGCTGTCTTTATTCAGTACCTACATTCCTACCTAGTCAAGATAGACATGAATGTATGTATGTGAAATTCGATTCTATCAACAATTAATGTACGGACACAATCTTAAAAAAGGAAAAATAAATCAAATAATAGATATCTAAAATTTACATGTACATGTTTGGAATGAATATGGATGAAATTAATTTTGATTAAATTTAATTTTAAAGTGATGAAATTTATATTTGAATGTTTTTTTATCAAATTAAGTTAAGAATGAAATTATACATGTAAAATTTGTGAGTTACGCTATTCTTTTATAACTAAATTATTATTAGGAAATATAGTATAAGCCTATAATATAAAGGGATCGATACTTTATGTTTCTAAACCATGTTCAATTTTTTTTAAGGCTAAATGAGATGGCCAAGATAAATACGCTAGATGCTCAAAATACCAATTAAAAAGGAACAATAAACACTATTATCTTGCACAGTTACAAGATATAGAGCATAGAAACAGTACGGACCAGGTAGGGCTTACAAGATATCTAAATTTCGTTGGCCTTGATAAAGCACAGGTTAAGGTAGCATAAATTAATGAATGAGGAAACAAACAAAGAGTTTTGGTGATTGTTGGATGATTCTGTGAAGAGGCACCGCAAGGCCAATAAGGTTGATGAGGTGTAAGAAATCAGGGTTTGGAAGACATGCAGAGTAAGAAATTCATTGCCAACTTCACACGTTCATCATATATTTCGTGATGCATATTAAACCTTTTTTTTATTATACTCATTTAATTTGGTGGCATGTTGCAGAGATTCTATCTGGCTGGGAACCCAAAAGAAGAGCACCCTGATAGTGTTGGGTGCAAGCAAGAAGAAAGTAACAATAGAAGCATGTTCGGTGGCTTCGATCGATCCATGTTTCTTGGCAGAAACATCCAACGTGAAGGTGGGGATCACAAAGAAGCTTCAGTCACATGCAGGTGACCAAATCATAAAGGTCGAAAGAGGTCTTAGAATTATCAGGCCACCCTTGGAACACGAAATTAGAGAAGCAGAAGTAGAAGAAAAACCCAAGACCCGAGAAGAAAGAAAACACAAGAAAGAAGAGGTGGTAGAAGAAAAAGAAATCAGAAAGCGCAAGCACCACAAAGGAGAACACGAGGGATGTGGTGAATGCGTAGATAAAGAAGAGGAAGAGCAAACTAGAACACAAGAACGTCGCGAGTGGCATGAACATAAAGGACAACAACATGGAAAAGAAGAATCATGAGAGAGATATAAGGAACGTGGTGAAGGTAGTAATGTGTAGGAAGAAAGCTTGTGCAATTTGAAGCTAAGCGAGAACATCACTGACCCTTCACATGCAGACATATTCAACCCAAGAGCCGGTCGAGTGCGCGCCATCAACAGCTTAACCCTCCCAGTTCTTAAATTGCTCCGTCTCCGCGCCGAATGGGTTAAACTTTACAAGGTCACAAATATTCTTTGAAATTGAATTTTTTTTTAGCCGTCTTTAGTATTATTATTAGTATTTGTTAGGGTGTTAATTAATTGTCTGGTTTTACAGAGTGGCATTTACGTGCCACACTGGAGCATGAACGCAAACAGCGTGGCCCACGTGACGAGCGGCGGAGGGTGGGTTCAGGTGGTGAACTCCCAGGGAAAGTCGTTGTTCAGCGGCGAGGTTCGAAAGGGTCGATTGGTGGTGGTGCCGCAGAACTTTTCGGTGGCGATACATGCCGGGAGGGACGGGATGGAGTACATAGTTTTCAGAACAAACGACAGAGCCATGATGGGGACTCTGGTGGGACCCACTTCGGCCATCACTGCTATTCCCGGTGAAGTGCTCGCCAATGCTTTTGAGCTGAGTCCGGATGAAGTGAGCGAGCTCTGCTTCTCATCACTCTCGAAATCCCCTCATTGCCACTTTGTAAACTTATGTTATAAAGAAACGCACTATACTATCAAATAAAATAATAACCGCACATTATGGATCCAATGCCACAAACTTTGGGTAAGCATATATAAACTTATTCACTCACTAACATAATGTGTAACCTCTTTGTCTCACATATGACAAGTAGGTTAAATGCTTATTTCCTTCAGAAGTGAATAAATAGGGTGATTTGACAACCAACTATACACCAGGATTGCAGGTGAGAGAGCTTTGAATAATAGTATAATTTTAAAAATTACATTGAGAAGTCATATTTTTTATATCCGGTTCTTAAGAAATGGTATGACATTTTACTGGTTCTGGTTTTCATATTGGGATCTTAAGTTAATATGTTGTGTTGATTGTGGTTTTATCATTACATAGACTTGGATATGGCATTCCTCTCACCTTCTCTCTACTTTCCCAATATCTAGTTTTGCTCCCCTATTTAAGCTTGGAGTTTGATGACAGATACAATTGAAGGCTCTATACAACACGTAATTTTTCGGTGAATGGAGCGGACTTTCAATTGCCTTGTCACATTATCCAACTATAATCTCTAGTTAATTCATACCGATCATAAAGTGCTACTTGTTTGTCTTGTAAATTAGCAGTCTTCTGTGGTGGGTTTGGCTCTTTGAAGTTTAAAACTTGTAATTATATTTACAGCACAATGTCAAATATTATGGTCAAAGAAAAAAATTATGTTGGACTCATTTTAGATCCATTGTTTTTTTTTTAAAGCAATTTTAGACTCATTGCTGAAACATGCCAAACTTAAATAAGAAAAACCTTGAGTGTGAGACAACAAAATATTGTAAACCCTAGTGATGTTGTTTTCACATTTGTCATGTAGTCATCGTTGATATAAGTACATAACGCTCCGTTTTCACTTAATTTACAACCTATCTATTTCGAAAAGGGTACTTTTAGAAAGAAAAAAAAAGTTATTTTTTAAAAATTAAAAGAAAAATATATAAATAAAAAAGGTAATGCAAATGGCAATTAACGGTATTTATCTAGGTGGAGGCCCAATCTTAAAGCGAACTGATAGGAGTACATTTGGTTTGAATGTGGGTGGGCAGCCACCACAAACTTCAAATACTTTTAGGTCATTTTTTCAAAAAAAATAAGCCATGGTTGGACTTAGTCTTAACGTTTTTTGTTTGTTTGTTAGATTAAGAAATTTAATTTTATATTTTAGTTATATTAAAATTATTTTAACTTTATTACTATATTGTCTTAAAATATGTAAAAAAAACAAGAACTTACATAAACAATTATATAATTAATATTATTTTAAATGTTTAATCAAATAAGTAAGAATATTTTTATTAAAATAGACATAGAGAAATGAACAATAATATTTTTTTTATCACAATTGGTTGATAATTTCCCTTTTCTATAGAAATATATTTAGGAAAATAACTTTAAAATAAATATTTTTTAAAACAAAAATTATTTTTTAAACAAAAAAAACTTAGACAAACATTATATTAAAACATAAAATTGTTTATTTAATTAAAATAAATATTTTTTTAATAAATAAGTTTAAACAAATTGATTATTAATGTCTTAAACATTTTTCTAGAATAAATGAATGGATTATTACCGGAAGATTTAAAATTTATTTGAAGAATAAGAGTAGTCTAACTAGTAAGGGTAACTTTGTCTTGTTCCCCCTGTCGAATTCGAAACGACCTCACGTGTTCCTCGAAAGCAGAGATCCACAGTGCAAGTGTAACGTTCAAACTAGCGTAACCAAATCCGAAAAATATCAGAGTGCTCAGAACCCTCTCACCACATAAATTTATTATCTTTAGCAAATGAGAGCTGAAAAAACCAGCAGAGTTAGACGAAGAAGAAGACAAGAATGGCTTCACTGTGCACCACGCTTCTCTTTTGTCTCCTCCTCCTAACCCTATCTTCCCACTTTGTTGCAGAGGCAGAGAGACATGGTATACCCGGCTTCCTCTACACTCGGAGCAGAGGCAGATGCACGGCACAGTAAGAAACATGCTTCTATTCCCTTGTTAATGATGTCACCATATGTTTATGTTTCTTACGGCGTCGGTGACTTAACTCAATTCTATAAAGTTAGCTCATATAGGGACCATGGTGTCTCGCATTTATATATTTTGTTTTGATAATATCTCTGAGCGATGTGAGACTTCAATTTCTTTTTACTTAACTCAATTCCGTTAGTTCATTTAGTAAGAATTGTCTCATATTTATATATTTTATTTTGACATTATCTCTAATCGATCTGGTTAGGTTTTGGAGCGGGAGGAGGGAGGCGTGGCCGAGGATGGTGCCGGAGACATCGACGGTGTCGAATGTGTTCGGTTCACGAGTGTACGAACGGTACAGATCGGATCTGACATTGTTGGAAGCAACGGCGAGGAACGACGAGGAGAGTAACCCCTTCGGAGGATTGGTCAAAGAGGGAACCGCAGCGCTGCTTAACTCTTATGCCAGAGAGGGTTTCCCTTACAAGCCTTGGCAGGTTAAGACTTTGCTCATAAAAGCGCTGGTGTCACACGCTGAAGCTGCTTCTCAAGCCAAGAACTTCTTGTTGGCTAATCAGGCTTGCTCCTAAATCCTAGGCTAATCTAATCTCAAGTCAAGAACTTTTAAAATCATATATATAGCAGAATTGGTATAGTATGTAGTATATACTCATGATGATGATCCAGTAATGTTTTAGTTGTGTTATTGGGTAAGTCCTCGCTTTACCCTTTTTTACATAGGTCTTTTTGTGCATTTTTTCTTGGATAGACTCGAATCACTAGATTGTGACGTGATTTTGGAATATTGGAAAGGGTGATTGTTGATATGGTGGAACCAATCGAATGGAGGAAATTAAATTAGTACTGATTTTGTATCTGTGTTATTCGCCACCATACTTTTTAATTTGTCTTTAATCTTTGTTCTTGTCAGATGTATCCGTGCTTGTTGATGTATTTATGAAGTACAGGGCATAGATGTCTCTATGTGATGGGTGGATTAGCTTTCGGTTATTGTGTGATATGTATACATTTGCGAATTGCGATGTCCGACTTTGAAGGCTGAGTTGGTTTTATTTGGAAAAGAAATGAATAGAGAAAATTGATAAAAAAAAAAAATTGAATTAAAGTAGAGAAAAAAAATATAGGATCATGCTATTTTTTAAAAAAAAATTCTCATGAACAGTACTTCATGTTCATGTTTTATACCAGTAGAGAGATACGATGAAAACAAAGGGAAATGTAAATGTCAGACAAAATGAGGGACTTGAAGAACATAGACAAAAAAAAAAAAAAAAGAGTTCTAAGAAAATGTTATAGAAAGAGAATAACTTGAGTAAACCATCACTTTTTTTCTTGAGATTATGATTAGGTTCGGATTAATTTAGTGTTTAACTTTATAAAATCTTTATTTATCTTACAACCTGCCATTCACTCTACTCTTTTTTAACTATGTTTTCCACTGACACTAAGAATTCAAGGAAATGTTTTGTTGACTAAAATTAAACAGAGTGACATTTTGAAAAGTTAGATATTAAAGTGAGTTTTGTAAAACTAAGAAGAGTTAATTATATTTATATCTGTTTTTTTTTTTTTTTCAAATTTCACCTTTAGTCATTTATTTTTTTAGTCCAATACTTTTTTTAATAGTTTTAAAATATACTAATGATTTGTTATGTCATCAAGAAATTTGACTGGAACAATCACATAACTTTTCTTAATTCTTTATTTGTTTAAATTAGGTGTTGATATCAAACAAATTTATGATAAATTAAAAATAATTTATTAAAAAATTAAATGTAACAGTACTATCAGATTCATTATGATGATGTGGTTAGTGAATAGACTATTCATTTGTTACATTATACAACAATAGTGATGTAAATTACCATTATAGTCAATTATGATTTTCCAAAAAAAAATAGTTGCCAACAAATTATTTAAATAGTAAGCACTAATTAGTGGCAGATTCATGACAATGAGTCAGTTAATTTATTTTAAAATCAATAATTACTATTATCACATATAAAGATAAAGATATAAATTTTAAAATAATAAAATTTAATATATCATACATATGGAGAAAATATAAAATTTAATTTTAAAATCAAAATTCTAAATAAAATAATAATAATAACATGCCAGAAGAATGAAAAACTTGAATCGATGTGTTCAAATATATAAAAATAAATAAGACAATATAAAAATTCAAGTTATTTACTTGTAATTTTATCACATTTAGTAAGAGCATTTCCACCCTCTCAGATCCACTAAACAATGAGTGAAATTTAAATTATTTTTTTTTAAAAATACTTTAAATGAAAAAGATATATATTAAATCTTTTTATTAACATATATGATCTTTATTACTTTATTAGTAAAGCCAAAATATAAATTTTAGTTGTTTTTTAATCACTATAATTAAGATATTTGATTTTTTGGTGAGATTCTGAGATATTTTCAACACTAATCATACTTAAATTTTTATTTGTCTTACGCTTAATTGATTTGCATATTTGTATGCAAATCATATAGTTCTAATTTATTTTCAAAAACTCTTTTTTTACTATTCATTTTAATATATTTAACAAAAACAAAAATGAAATTCGCATTTAGATCAATGCGTTAGCCTTTTATCATAGTAATGCATCACATGATTACGAGGGGGAGGAAGGAAATTAAAACCGTAGCTAGAACAAAGGATGCAATATATCGTGGGATTTTTAACTTTTTTTGAGAGTGGATTTTTAACTTGATTACAACCTCATACAAATTTCTCAAACCCTGTGTCACAACAATTATCTTCTGCACATATTGTGGTGTGGACACGAAAATATTTCACGCAACCATAGAATATATCACAGTTTCATTTAACAGAAAAAGCTGATTCATGTATTACTACGCCTATCACATGTTTTCTGAAATAGACTGACTCTTGTCTCTGACTAAACAAATAGTTTAAACCATTAACAAATTATCAAGTAAAAAGAAAAAAGAGGTAGATTCTAGATTTAAGTTAATTCCAGCTTAATAATTAAGCAAGGTAGTTTGTTGGTGCTGGAGAATTTGGCAGCCTTTACCTACTCCAGCTTTATGCTCTTATTGTCAACAATATTTAGCGCTTAATAACTACGCCACCCCTCGCAGCAAAACCATATATGAATACAGTAAGATACTATTCCACAACTTGACACTGAAAAAAGAGAATCTAACACATGCTACCATGTATGTTATAAAGGACCCAAGTTTCCATTTGAACTTGAGTTTAACTTTAACCCACCTATTATTATATCCTCCTCTTCTATTTGAAGCATTGCTCTCTTCTCCTATCAATGAAATCCTGTGTAAGCCTAAAGCTAAGGCTAGGTCTTCCACCTGCTAAAAAGGCATGGAAGAGCATCACTTCCACCCTTGGTAAACTTCATAGGTCCAAATCCAAAGCCATGAAGAAACCCAGAAAGCATTATTCAAAAACCACCACTAGAAAGGTTACCAAGGCCCCTCCTAAGTTCCTTGCTACCAAACGTTTTCGTCGCAAAAGATTAGCCTTAGCCACGGTGAGAAGCTTCATCTTCGGGTTCCACAAGAAGCCTGCACCTGTTTATATTGACAAGCTCTTTAGAGAGCCTTCATGTGACTTGGTGGGGCATTTGAAGCCACAGACAGCACAAAAACCACGAACTGAAAGGCTCTCTGGGGGAGAAGGAACAACAAAGGGTGGTGGATCTTGCACTTCAAAATCAGATGACATGTGGGAATCTTTGGCTTTAGTTTCACCTCAAATGCAAGGAATAGATGAACGAGCAGAGGAGTTTATCACTAGATTCAGACAACAGATGGCGGAGCAAGAGATGATAGCAAGAAATTTTTAGCAAGACATGTTTCACTATGCTATAGTTGCTAAAGTCCAGGATCTTAGTAAAGTTGTAGTGTAATAATTGTCAAGTATAGATCTTTTTAGCTTGTTGATGACTAGTATGTGTAGATACTCTGTCAACTTGCTGTTTTGTTTGTTATTTTCTCATTCATTGAGATAGTAAACAAAATAGAAAGAGGTGAATAATATTTCTAAAACTTTATAAGACAAAAATACACTATGCATTATCATGAGTTCTAAGATGATTTTTTTCTCACTTTCTGTTATTGGCACGAAAGAACTTGCCTCCAAAAAAGTTGTGTTGCTAAGGAGTAAAAACATGATAGATACTAATGTGTTTGCTGAAATGTGTCCCATGCTCATTGCTTTAAGCCAGAAAACAGAGTTAAGACAACTATGTTTAACCCAATTTTTTTAACTTAACAAGTTTGATCTTAAAAACTTTAAGGATACGCAGAAGTTATTTGAGAGTTTTTCTTTTAAAATTTAAAAGTTTTGGTACAAACAAGTTAAAGCTTTGATTTTCTTAATTTACAACTATGACATGAAAGATAACTGATTAAAAAAACTAATACCTCAGTGCCTATAATCAAAGCACGAAAAGACAATTACTTATTCAAATCAAATGTGTGCATGATTTTTCAATACTAAGAAATCCTTACAGAACTGGTGCCCCCAATGGTACAATATAGTTAAAATGTTACTTGCAATTCCGACAAAAATAGTTTGGAGTAACAGAGATCAGAGTCCCTATACTACACATCACTAGAACAATATGGCTAAGCCTAAATGAAGTGGTTCAACAACAATATCAATATACATTCATGGAAGTAAATGATGCTAACATCCCAAATTCATTAAAATCCCTTCACATGACCAATGTATTGAATAATAAACTCCAGGTGGAATGAACTTCTAAGACGAGATCTAATATTCTGTTTGATTGGTTACAAAAGCTCAAAACCCGAATCTAAAATCCAATTCTTCTATGCAATTTCAACTGGTTGTGTGATGCAGAACAAAAGTAAAAATACAAAACAACACATGCATGTAAAGTAAAATGAGCTTTTGTCCACACTTCACGCCCAGACAGCTAATGTCAGGGGGCATGTAACACTAATATCAAGAGTCAGTGCTTGCAATATTCATATGTAAAGAGACTGTTTTTGGAGTCGAAGATGACCAACAAGTTATCAAGACATAACTTTACCGCCTCCAATATTGACTATATATATATATATACCTTGGTAATTAAGGGGTCAACAAAGTTATTGGCACAAAAATATGATTAAATCCATAGGGTGTACAATAAGACACAAAGAATGACACTAACAAAATATTCCAGCAGCACCAGTGCAATAGCTATTACGAATTGTCTGCTTGCAGCAATTATAGACCCATTGGTTATCATTCCAGTATAAGCTCCAAACAGTCGTGTGGTTGTTAATGTAAACTTTTTCTTCATAGTCACTCATTGGGAGTGCTGCTTCCTGTTGGAAATATGAGATAAATAACAACTAAATCTATCATCTTGGAAAAGAGCAATAACCATAAGGCAGACTCCTTAAAACTGAAACTAAAAAAAAAAAAAACGCATGCAAGTTGCAAATGCTGCACTGTAAAGATTTAGAATGCATATCTTTCCTGGCCCTTAATAATTACCAGAAAGATCATACTCAACTTGCATTTCGCTTTGACCCAGCACCATCATTCAGTGTGCGTGGAATCAGTAGGTTCAGATTGGGCATGTGGCCTCGAAAGCTCATTTGTAGGCTTTATAAAGATTGTGGACTTCGGGCTAATTGAAGACCACTTTTTGTTCGTTATTTGTTTTTCTTTGCAACACTGAAAAAAAAAGTGAAAAAAATATCGTTGCACCCTATTGATGAAAAAAAAAATAAAAATCTGGCATTGCACCTTTTCGGCTTTTTGTTAAGCAATAGTGTACTGTTTTTGACATCAAATAAAAAAGTGTACTGTTTTAACAAGTTATAAAAAAGAGTTTTGGCTATAAGAGTGTAATGTGTTGTTATATTTGTCTCTAAAATAAATAAAAAATCAAATAAACTTTATCACTCATTATTATTTTGATCACTTAAGTCCTTTTTTTTTATAAAAAAAATAGAGCTTGGACGAATGTTATTTACTGACTACATTTATATAGACTTATTTAAAATTTTCTTACTGATAAAAAAATTTAAAATTTTCTGAATTTCAATAACTAACATAATAGCACTATATATTTTTCGCGATTAAAATAATAGTTCACCCAATAAATAAAAAAACAAAACAAAACAAAACAAGCGATTTTAATGTTACTCACAGCCTTAATCGGTATAGAAGACTAAAAAGTGAGACACTGCACACTTAAAGAGCATTTGATCGTTTTGTTGTCACTTTTAACTCTCTTTTTATATGTCTAATTACATTACTTTTTTCTGCTGTCAAAAAAATAATATTACTTTTTATATATGATAAGCCTATCTAAGTTTTTTAATCGGATAGATCCTAACTCCAAATCTTCGTAAGATATGATTACGAACTATGTTAAAAAAATGGCGGGCGGCGTGATTATAATTAGAAAAAATGAAAAGGAGGGGAAAATGAAGAGTTTGAATTTATTTTTTTTATTATTACATAGAAGCTACAGCCTACAAGTTATGGATAGAAAAAGAGAAAAAATGAGTATAAATTTGAATATGCCGATGAAAAAAATTATTAACCGATACTCTATGTTATTTGACACTCACAGAAATAAGAGATAAGAGAGAGATCGAAATTATAAATATATATGATAAATATTAAAAAGTATTTATATATATATATATATATATATATATATATATATATATATATCAACACTGTGACATTCACACCTTATATCTATATAGAAAGTTTCTATATATACTTGATGAAAATTGTGTTATTTCACATCAGTATTGATAAAAAGAAATACATATTAATGGAGAAGGATACAATCAATGTTTCCCAATTATACCATTTATGTGTTACGTTAGACCCATTATACAGACAATTTTAAAGTTTCACTACTATTGTGTCGAATAACGGATCTCGAATTTAGGTATATATAGGTATGTATTTACTAGGAAAAAAAGTTTTATCAATTTTACTCAATTTAAATAAAATTATCTTTCAAAAAAAACTATAGTATGTTAAAAACGATTATTTTAGATAAGAATAATAATACATAAACACTTCATTATCTTAAACATTTCATAAATATTTATTATATATTTTTATCTTATTATTATTTATAAATTTTATTATATTTATATTTTTTCCCTTTTCCTGTCAGGTGTATGGTGGATAACATTATAGGTATTTATCAAACATTATTTTTATATAACTCATCATACCAGAAATTAGAACTGGACAAACGGACTTGGATCATTTACGAAATCTATAAGGTGCACGTGCACGTGCACTGTATACGAGTCTCATTTTTTAAGTAATTTAGGACTATTTAAACTAATTTTTAATTTTTTTACTAATTTAAAAATTTATTTGGATGTTCAATAAAAAAAAAATTTTAGTAGTTTTTATTATTTTTTAACATTTTTTAAATACTACTTGAAGTAGCATTTTTTAAATGTTAATTTCTAATTTTTTATATTTTCTTTTAGTTTTATCCTTAATATATTTATCTATTTTTTATTATATTTTTAAATAAATTATAATTTTATTGTTTTTTTATCATTTTATATTTTCAACTACTTAAACGACCAGTTATATTTTAAATAAACTAACTTTCAACTTTCTAATTTTTCAACTTTTAATTAAGTTTCACTTTCAGCTAACTGAAACTTAAGTTAAAGTGAAACAAATTTTGTTACAAATGACGCTTTTGGTAAAACATAATCACTTTGAGTAACAGTCATAATGGACACACTTTATTATAATCACGTCGAGTGACAGTCATAATGGACACACTTTATTAATTTCTAACTAGGAAATTAATTCAAGTCCAAACAATAGTAGAACAATGACATGATCTTTTGTTTTCCGTTGAATGAAGGACTTGGTCTCTACTAATTAAGAGCAACATTAGCTAACATCACAATTCCAATAACTGCGTAAATTCCTCAGCTCTCGCATAAACATTGCACCAAAAGTCCATGCCGTCGTCGCCCACACTCGACGAACTAGCATCTATAAGGAGCCCTTCTTCGGTCACTAGAGAAGACATCGGTTGAAACTGATGATCATAGTCAATGGTCGGAAATCCGCTTGTTGTCTCACCGGAATTATCGGACGACAACACTCCCGACCAGAAATCCTCGTCCAATGCAAGATTATTCTCCGGCGTGTCGATATCATCATTAACATTTAAGGACATGTCATGGCTATTATTAATGCTACCATTGTTGTCACTAGTGGTGAGGGAGGAGGAGGACATGTCGCTAGAACATTGTGGAGGAAATAGTGGCATCATGTCCTCTGAGTTCGATGCATGAAAGCGAAAATTATTATTCACGGGGTCTTGTTGTTGTTCTAGTTTGGCGTCTTGGTTTGATTTGGAGGCGTCCACATCTAACTTTGGTTGTTTTTTGCTTCGTTTATTTTGGTCGTGGCTTTGTTTGTAATTTTGTGGCAGCCTCTTCTTCAAGTGGGTGTGCCACACGTTTTTTATCTCGTTGTCTGTTCTCCCTGGCAACCTTGCCGCTATAGCCGACCATCTGCACGCAGTTGTGTAATTATCACAAGATTAGTGCACAAATTAATAAATAAATATAGGGTATCGCTTGCTGCTCCAAAGTCACAATAATAATACAGTAGTAATAATGTTATGGGATATTGTTTGACGTGCTTAAATATTATGTTAAAAAAGCACGTGAAAATGTTGCAGCGAAATAGAGAATCTTTGTAGACCGACATATATCCAACTGAATATGATTTTGCTTGCCTTAAAACTAAGAAGAAAAAAACAAAGTGCTCATGGGCCCAAACCATTATCTGAAAAAAGAGCAGTAACTAAACTATTCACTTTCTTTATAATAATAATAAAATAAATAAATAAATAAAACACGAGGTTGTCGAGAAAGAATTTTAGATGAATTTGTATATACTACCAAGAGTTGAAGTTTATGAAGTCACATGCATCTCCTCCTCCATCAGTTTCATGGAACAGAATAGAAGAGGACCCAACATATAGAAATGAAGATATTCTGGGAATCTTAATTAATTTGCTTCACTGTTCGAGCCTGAGTACTACATATGGCTAGTCTTGGCTTTTCAATTAACCTCTTTCATTAAGGATTAATTTCTTTTTATTAAGTTGGACTAAATTATCTATCTTTAAAGAAATAATGTGAAATGTTATGCTAGCTAGCTAGGGAAAATGTTTGATTACCTGTTTCCCAACATTTCATGCAAACTGATTATGGTGTCCTCTTCTTCTCTGGTAAAGTTTCCCCGTTT
This sequence comes from Glycine tomentella, assembly GCA_007407185.1. Lineage (NCBI taxonomy): Eukaryota > Viridiplantae > Streptophyta > Magnoliopsida > Fabales > Fabaceae > Glycine > Glycine tomentella. The sequence goes on from PYAF01001177.1 coordinate 626,990, forward strand.
GATGTCCGGTTTCAGATAATTTATCCACCGAAGTCTGCAACTCTTTCCACACCTTAACAGCCCTTGTGATCAAAAAGAGATATATAGAAACTTTTGGTTAATTATAATTCATGAAACGAACCATAATTGAATTCCTATATATGTTATTTTCTTCAAATAATTAGTTCAGTAGAATTGGGTTAATTAATTATACTCCTTCACACTTACCAGCTAGTTTGGGCAGTTTACGCCAATTAGCATGGCCGTAAGTGTTGATATAATTGATGAGAATTTGATCTTCTTCTGGAGTCCATGGCCCTCTCTTCAACCCCATTTTCTCGCAGCATGGAGCTCTCCCCATTTTGAAGACTTAAACTATTCCTTCAACTTCTAAACCCAAAAACTATCTGTTGTTTTGGATGTTGAAACTCTTGTTTGTATATACACCAAGGTGGATTCAAATCTCACACGAGGGATGATTGCTCTTTTATATTAGCTCGAGTGGGGAACTGAGTTGTACATAACAGTAGAAAACACTAAAGTCCAAATTATATTAAATAATTAATAATAAATAATGTTACTTCACCCATTATTTTTTTTTCTTTCTAAATATATTGTCTCTCTTCTCGACGACTTGTTTAAGTGTACTCTCTTTCACACGATTATTATATAGTCAAATAAAAACGTGGGGTTTGCCTAGTATGTTTGGCTGTACAACAGTATGACATTTAATTAAAGTGCTTTTATAACTTTGAAGTTTAAAGCTCTCGCCGTTGATCATTTGTACTCCTACTTTGTCTGCCTATCTTTAGTCCTAAAGTATTTCGGTATTCAACGCGGTAAGTAGCTACATAAACCTTATTCAAAAGAAGATGAAAATTAAAATTACAGCATGAGCTACATGTTTGATAACATCACTATATTTTATTAGCTAGATCTGAACAAATATCTATGAGAACATCTGTATTGTGTGCTGTACATGCACCAAAAAATTCAATTAATCTTACATATGGGGCCGGGTAGCAATTGTATATTCATCTCAAAATTGTGGCTCAAAACATTGATATTCATAATACTAAAACAGTTCATTATGCTGAATTTGGGAACATCACTAAAATAGTTACAGGACTGGTTATTTGTTTTTGACCTATTAGAATAAAGTTCATCGTGCTTCTTTTTTTTTCATTAATGACCAACTCAGCACAAGGTGTGCTGAAGTTTGTGGAATTCAAATCTCCTGATACAAAAAAAATGAGGCCCTGCCTGCAAATCAAAGAAAGAAAGAAAGTGAAGCATGCATTATGGAACCAAATGAACCTGCAGCATAAACATGCTGTAACATCTTACAATATCCTTTCTTTTAAAGTTCATTATGCTGGTGTAATATTGAAATAAGCACACATGAAAGTCATTATATTATAATTAAGGTCAGGTTTGGATACGGAAATAGAATGTATGTTCCCATAGCTGTATGTAAAAACCAAAATTACCTATCTCCCGAACTTATATCCAAATTCAATATAATGTTCATCCTATTGTGTAAGTATCCAAGTATCCATATTTGGACTCACTATTTACACTATTGTTAAAGATGAATGTTAGATGACTAATTAATTGTGCTTTTAATAATTTTATTTGATTAGTAAAATTCAAGAATGATCTTGCAATGACACTGACACAGTTACGAAATTGAAGATCCTAGACAATATAATTTTAAAGAATTAGGGTTTTCAATTTTAACATCAGAAGAAAAATAGAGGGTTAAAATAAAATTTGTAAATTTCATTGAAGGAATATAAGAACGATATTAGCTTTTTTTTAAAAATTAATATATATATAGTAAACATGTGCAATTGTCTTTGTTATACTATTTTGAACACATATTTATGTCGGTTAAAATTTATTAAAAATAATAAAATGATAAATTTTATGTCATATTTAATGATTTTTTATCTTAATAATATAATTTTTAATAAATTTACTAATAAAAGAGTTTTTGAAGGAATGTCTCACAGAATGTGTTCTTTAACTCTTCACTTCTCTCTCTTTTAATTTTTTATCATTCACTTAGCACCTCATTTTGAAACTGTAGAAAAAATTTCTTTATTTTTTAACAAATTGTAGAAGGAAAAAATAGACTTGCATATTGGGTTGACGAAGATCTTCCCCAATTAATGATGAGAAGGGTCATAGTGAATAGTAGTTCAGAAAGAAAATATAAAGGCACGTGTGCAGTGTGAAACTATATGTTGTCGGAAAATGCATATTCTTTTTGTATGCTTGCATATATATGATTGCCGGGAATATAATCACGAGTTCTAAAAAGAGCCACGAGACAAGAGGTTCTACTGTTGAAATATATAGTTCAGTTGACAAATGAAAATTATAATCGTATTCATCCAAGATATACCTACAACTGATACAAGTTCACGTTCATATCATATCATATACAAATATATTGCAATTTGCATCCACACGTGCGCTTGAGTATAGTACTTTGACCTTCTTGAAGAGACGTGGACAATACTAAGTGCCTTGTTTTGGGGCCTTTTGGGCCGCCGGGAACTATTTTTTTTAATTACGAAATAATTATTTAATTTTTTTATCAAAAGCTATGACAATTTTTTTTTTTGTTGAAATAAGGTACTTAAACATGCATTAAGATATGATCCAACGTCTACATCATTTAAGATTATTTACTAGCTAGATCTCGACATACTCCCAATTCGTCATTCGACTATGATTTAAGGTCAAGGCTCAACGTACGTATCGAACGTTGATCCAATTGCCTGCTGTAAAACCAAAGTTAATAGCTACCTGTTCGATCCTTTGACCTAATTACCAGACCACCAGGCATAACAATTGATAGAGCTATGGGAAATAAGCAAGGATCACTATAAAAATATCAGATATATACTAGTAGTTTATTATATCGAATTAGTTAGCATCCATTGATGCATGGGTTGGGCCAGCTCATTGGTCTCATTTTTTATATATTTTTTTATAATTAGCAAAATTATAAATGATAAGTTTAATACTACAAGTGTTGTGTTGTTAATGTCCATTTTAAGATTAATAATATTCTATGTACATAGAGTTTTGTTTTTAATTTCTAAAACTTGTTCATTGTTGATGCATGTACGTACTCTATTTTATTTCTATAATTTTTATTATATTTTACTATTTTATAGTACCAAATACAACTTATTTTTTATTTTAGTTTAATAGTAATTTAAAAATATTATATCATCTTGTTTTAATAAGTTTTAACTTTTATACTGGCTTAATCTTATTTTTGAAAATTGTGCAACTTTTCAAATTTCTATTGAATCGTATTATAAATGTACAGCTTTAGTCTTTCAATTTTTAATTATACCAATTAGGTTCTAAATATCACAATTTTAGTCCTTCCATTTAATAGATCGACCAACATGTTCTTTTACAAAATATATATATATATATATATATATATATATATATATATATTGAGAGATTAAAATCACACAATGATAATGTTTGGGAGATCCAGTTAACACAAATGAAATCTAGAAAACTAAAATTACACAATTATAAAGTCCAATTAAATTTTTTTATATAATAAGTGTTTCGAGTTCAAGTTTGATCAATATGCAGTTATGATAAATATTTAAATGAAAAATTTTATTGTTAAGATGATCATTTTCAGTTTTAAAAAAATACTCAAGAAATAAAGCTGAAAGGAAATTAAGAGTACAAGAGGCAAAGCCTAACATTCTCTCTTTCCACTTCATTTGATGATAGTCTAGCGTATTATGATTTAGTACTTTTGAAACTAAAAACTGCACATGCGCTTGACCATTTGTTTGAAAGTTTGGGTCAGCGTTGTAATGCGTTTTGTTTTTGATCAGGTAGATGAATAATAGTCTTTGTTGTGGATTTTGAAAACCTCTCTCTACAAATGTGAAAAAAAGCTTAAGCAGATCCTCATTTTATCATAATATATCGGATTAAGACTTTCCTCAACCAACTATACCTAAACATACCTAAAGTAGCTTACTTATCACGCCGCGTTTAGTATAGCATCATGGCAAATTGATACATTAATTTCGACAATTATGTTTCTTGATAATTAGGGACGTTTTTGTTGGGATATATCTAAGATAAGAAAAATGGCAACGCAGTCATTGATTGGAAGACCAGATGAAGTACTCTTAAATTATTATATTTTGAAAATTTTCTAACATAACGTAAATATATATTACTGTTGGAAGTAGAAGACTTTGGACCTATTTGAATATAAGCCACAAGTATTTTTGAGGATTTTTTCTACTAAAAATATAGAGTTTTTTTCAATAATGAAACTCTAAAAACACTTCTAATATTATATGTAAAGAGACTCAAATTATTCAAATAGAGTATGCTACTGGCTTATCAGTATGTGAAAAGGAGTCAAAGAAAGAGGCTTGTGCTACCAACTTGTGGCAATTAAGTCGGTAGCCCAATTATTTCTTTCAATAAATGAATGAATGTCCTAGAGGCATTATTTCTTGTAATAATTTGGGCAATTTTGCGAGAGTGAGTGAAGTAAAGAGAAACTAGCCCAATTATTTCTTTAAATAAATGAATGAATGTCCTAGAGGCATTATTTCTTGTAATAATTTGGGCAATTTTGCGAGAGTGAGTGAAGTAAAGAGAAACTAGCCAAAGCTAATATACTTTGGCCACAAAAGTTGACAAACCTTTCAACATGAATCTACAGCTTTATCCAATTCCGCAATTCTCTTTCGCCTGAAGTTTGAACTCAATCTTTCCTTCTCAATCTTGCTCCTATTAGTTGCACTACTTTTATAATAATTATTTTAAAAATTATATTTATAATAACTTTTAACTAATTGATAATGCTACTTTTTAACACTAATAATGAATAAAATTAAACTTTAAGTAGAAAATCAGAAGCACTAATGATTAGGAGTAAAAATACATTATTAAGTTTTGCTAGATTTGAGTTTGACCTTTAGTTAAAAACATATGATTGAATCTGATTTATTTATCCGTAAAAGATCTTTGTTAAAGACTTGATTTGTAATACATAACAATCTTAATTAACTTATAAACATGTTTAAGGACCTATTTTGTGATCATTTAATATTAAAATATAGATCAAAATATGTATGTTAGACTTTATTAGAATTGAATATAACTTTTCCTAAAAATGCTTGATCTTGTTCTAGTGTAAGTTAGGCTTATTGAGTGATTTGACCTATCTTAATGGACGTGTTAAGGTTTCTTAAGCAAGTAGCCAATGATTATTTTTATCATTTTCTATAAAAATATGTCAAATGAAAAATAAAGTGAGATTAAACATGATTATTTTTTATTCAATATTGTTTGCAAAGCATTCAGCAGATTATAGTTTCCAACAGCATGGCATGACATAAGATCAAAATCAAATGAACCCATCCCAAATTTATTCAACATAAATTATTATTTAAAATTTAAATCATGCGTTGTTGGTAAAATAGTTAAGTGAATATTATATGGAAGCAGGGATTAACAGATCAATTTCATAGGTAATGCCTAAAAGGTAGGTAAAGGAGTGGAGAAATGTTTGAGTTCCCGTTATACGGACGGTGACCATTACTAGACCGATCCAACGGACCAACACATAAGACACTCTCTAGACCCTTTTGTGGAAACGCCATTTTGAGCTCTGTAGAAAGGATACTCAAGCATACACTCAGTTGGCAAGCAAACAAAGGACAGCTTCATGCATGGCATCGAAGACATCACGGATATATATATATAACACATAGGAAACAAACATTACCTCCAACGCCTTGTTTAGCAATTAGCCTCATGAGAGACGTTTATTTTTTCATACAAAAGCTCCAAAAAAAGTGGATTGAATGGCAGTTGGTACCTTAAGAAGAAACTTGTAATAAGTTATATTAAAAAAAAAAAAAAAACAAGTGAATAATATTAGATAAATGATCTTACTTTTGTGCATGCGCATTATCTCAATGATCATTTGCTGTCTCCATTCTTTAGGTCCCCGTGCTTTAGAGTTTGAATGTCAGCAAAATCTTAAACTAGTCTACTAACTTTTTGGCAATGGTGCATCTTTTTAGTTCTTTTTTATATCTCCCGTTACTTAAATTTACCATCACGTGAATTTGGTTTCTAATGTGTCACTACTTCTTAGTTTGACCCCAACGTGAGCATCTTCTAACCTTAATTATAAGTTTATCCTATACCTGATTAAGCGTTAATTAACATTTGAGAATACTAGTCGGTGCAAACTAGAGAAAAACAAGCAAGGGATTTGTCAATAACAATGTTTTGAAATGTCAAGCTGACGGATACGATGAGGAATCAAGAACCTTCAGTTAGTGAGCAAATAAGTTAAACTAATGTGTGATTTTTTTTTTTTATATAGATATATATGATCTAGACAAACAAAATTAAATGTTAAAAGCTAAAAGTAAAAAAAAAAAAAACTGATAAACTATCTAATTGAATTAAAAGTATTTGATAAAATTAAATGTTGAAATAGTTAATATATATAAAATAACATAAAAATATACATTTAATCATAAAATTAAAATTTAGTAAAAAAAAATTTTCAAATATTTATCACTTTCATATTTAAATTTGCTTTAAAAATTAGAATTCTATTTTTTTAATCTTATTCTCATTTATAAATATGTCTATCAAATGAAATGAGATAATATAGATGAATTTATGTGATAGTTTTTATGGTTTTATATAGAAAAAGGTACTATTTGGTGATAGAGTGAAAGTGTTAAGAGTTTTAAATAAAAGATAAAAGATTAATTCTATATATATAATGAGACAAAAAATTTATAAAAAAATAATATGGTTTTTGTATTTATACTTTCAGTCATACATAGTCAAAGTCTATTTTCTCACCAATGAACTTAATCCTCGAACTAAAAAAATGTGGATTTAGTCCATTCTCTATAAGATTTCATGTTTTTTTAAGGCAAACAGAATCAGATATTTTTCATTGATATAATGTGATGGATACAAAGACGAATAACATTGAAAATATTCTCACAATAAAAAAAGATAGAATTTTTAGTTAAGGTGCTAGCCACCGTATTAGCCTGTCTTCTAACAAATTTAATAGAATAAGGATTTAATCTCAGGATCTCTCTAAACTATGGTTAAGAAATATCCCACAATCTGTAATATCTTCCCCTTTATTGTATATATGATCAACAATCTGATTCAAAAATAACATCAACTCTGTTGTGTTGTGAAAGCCAAATTATTGTCTGCAAAATAGCATTGGCCCTCCTTCTCGTGCTGAAAATAAGAGCAGATTTGGCCATCAAGAAGCTTCCATCCGCATCCCTCAAACTAGCCACAAAGTCCGTGTCATACCTTCCTCCATCTTCATGTCTTTTGAAGAAAGGTATGTCTAACATTACTTTTTTAAAAAATAATAGGTAAAATATACAGTTTACTCCACCCATAGCACATCAAAATTTATCTCAAAGAATGCATAAAAACCTACTTAAATCAACATGAAATTTATCTAGAATGCAAAACGGCTCCCAGTTCCATCCAAAAACCTATCAGTGTGCCACCCTTTGTTCTGCAATTCCCTTATGAATACAGGAAAGACACCATTCATTTTCTCATAAGCCTCATGCAGGACACTAGTAGCACTGAGCTCATGAGAGAAACTATGTGTTTGTGCAGCATATGCAGCAACTAGCCACCCTCTCAATGCATCTTCACCACTAGCATCTTGTTCCAATACCATGTCAACGCATTTATTTCCAAAAGTTAAGAGAAATTTCTCCTCAGGGAACACTTGTTTTAATTCAAGAAGCATGGAAGGCTTAATGACCTTGTGCACATCCTTCCCCACTCTTACATTTCCGGCATCTTCTTTGACATGCACATTGAACAGCAGATTTTCTCTATATCTTAGATCAGCAGGGCTTGATACAATTCCTGCCTGCGTTGGAATTCAACAAACAGTTAGACAGAATTTCATTTTGTTATTTTTCAAATAAGGAACAGAAACCGAGAGATTTTTCATTTACTACAATAGTTAAAACCAGACCTTGAGAAAATCAGCCACAACCATTGCAGTTCTACGTGGATTCAATGTATTGATAGGAGTTGCTCTCATTTCTTCAGACACACTGTATAAATGTATTATTGAAAGGAGAGGACCCGCAACCAACTGACATAAAATGATTCATAATCCATCAGTTGGAATCATCAATACAAATATATTCATCATTAAGATGTGCAACATGATCAATTATATATATCTTTACAAGACAAACAAGGAAAAAAGAAATACTTGCTTCCTAGTTCCTTTCACATTATGAGTAATGATTCTGAGTGCATGTAAACAATATATATACGATCAGTGATTGAAAGGAGAGAGAACCCACAACCAACTTACTAAAAAAGTTTAGTAATCATCCGTTGGGAATAACCAATAAAATGGATACTTACCTCTAGAAAGTGTTTTCTTTCATATTTTCCGTAATGCTTCTGATTGCAAATAAAGAATATATACGACCTATAATGATTCTACCAATGTTTGGTTTACAATCTTGCCACCCGCCATAACTTTTGGTTTAAATTGAGAATGTTAACTTTTCAGTTAACTTTAACCAGTTACTACTAGTACTATTTCTTCTACAAATTACCCAGAGCAATTTAACAATTTTCAATCTATTCCCTTAAAGTTACTGTTTATTTTACACATTTTCAAGCTTTTGAGGATTAAGCTAACATTTTCAAGTTAAACAAAATTGAAAGTGACTAAATGATACACAAAAATGTTGAGAAGGGTTATTTGGCAATAGTTAAGGTACAAGGGGTAAAGCATAATGTATCCTAATAATTTAGACAGAGCCTAAGAATTAATAAACCAAATTCTACAAACTTGTTTTGTTAAGAAGATTACAGGAAGACTTAGCCTCAAGCTGAAAATAGTCCAATTTCATTGAGTTCTTTTGAAAGGTCATAAATAGTCCAATTTCATGGAAGATCTCTCCCTAAAAGTGCATTTTATCCCCTATTCTTACCCATTCTATTGAAATAACATACTTTCTTTTCTGGGGGGAGTGGATTGGCATGTAACATTGAAACCAACTTCACAAGTTTTCACATAATGTAAATTCTTTCAATTCTCAAGCATTTCAGTAACAACCACATCCAAAAACATTTCATATATTGTTAGCGCAAAGTAATTGTAAGAGTCAGAACCTGAAAATTTAATTGAACACTAGAGCCCAAGAACAAACAAATAAAAACTCTATACCTTTCCCTGCATTGATGCACAGATGGTAGATACTAATTGAATTCCAACTCCAATTCCAATAACATTAAAGAGAGTTGAAAAAGCCTCTCCTTTAGCAAATAGGTCACTGAGATTTCCTTCTTTAGCAAATGAAGAATATATAGGCAACCTTGTTGCTCTTGCTGCAACAACTGCCATCCCCTGTTAACTCCATAATAACAGAAAGAGAAGTTAATAGTCTAAAATAAATGTTACTTGTACTGGAAATCTAGTATAGGATGCTAAGAAGCAAAGACCCCAAACATGACAAACACATGGTTGAATGAACTATGAGCACTGAATCAACTTTATACTGCACACATATAACAAAATGTGTAATTATTTAAATAAAAAAAAATCAAAACATATAAACCTTTGCAAAATTTCCTAAGCCTGCCATTTCAAGAAAAAGATGTGGGCATAATGGAGAAAGCACTTCCAAGCCAGAGCCTATATCATAGAGCGCATCAGCTGCAACAAATGTAAAGCTAATCGCGGTCAGACAACTAGAAGAGAAGGCGATGAAGAAAAGCACCAGCCCAAATGCAAACCTAATAGTCTCCAACGTTTAGGTTCAGAATCCATTCTAGCTCCCCAATTGCTACATATTAGCTTCCCTACATGTTGCATTCCATCCTTTAAAATCTGGATGTAAGCAGGACAAAAACTTTATGCATTAAACAGATGCCACTATTACTGGTTTGAGAAATTGTCATTTGAAATTTGTTTGAAATTACCCAACTAACAGCAGTTGCTTGCGCAGGAGTGGGCCTCAACCCTGCAGCAAATAGCAAGGACTGCAGAAAAATAAGCATAGAGACCAAGGACACCCACTTAATTATTTCATAAAAAAAGATTACATAATAGCACTTAACAAAAAATAATCAAAACATGAATAAAGAGTATTTTAAATCTCAGTTGCCAAGGAAGCAAGTTTAATTTTCCAATGTCAAAGACAAGAACTTTTTTCTGGTTACATCCTTTACTGAGTTTTACATGTTACCAGAAGAAGACCTGAGTTGATAGAACTGATAATGCTGCACTGGTAACGTGTTGCACAGCTCGAAACTGCGTGTATCTAAGATAGCCTTCATTCACACTGTAAGAAAACACGGAAAATGTAAGTCACTGAACAAGTTTCTCTAGTTTCTACACCATAAACTATAACATATTTTCAGGAAAAAGAAAAAAACCTGTACGGATATCCCGAGGGGAAAAATTTATTCATGAAAGATCCAGCCACCCTTTGGTATAATGGCCTGGAATCATCAACAATCACTACCTGCAGAGAAACCAAAAACACTGGTTAGGGCGAACAGAGCCACACAAACACACACTTAGAATAAAACCCAATCAATTATGGAACACTAAATAAAGGTTGCTTCATTACAAAACATAACATATCCCATATTTTGAGTTTTAAGAGTCGAAGAGCTGATACAACAGAAAGAAACCAACAGCATTGCAACTTGTGCTAACATCAAAATTATAAACTTTAACATCTGAAGTGAACTGAGGTTGAACAAATTCCTAAATACACAAGGTCAGCTAATCAATGACACAGTTATGAGGGTTTAGGCCATAACGTGTTTGTTACATACGGAGAGTAGAAAACAAAAAAGAGACATTTTTTAGTAACATACGGAGAGTTGACCATCGTGTTCAAACTGGTGTCGACGACAGACAGAGTTAGAGGTTTCGAACCACAACACGGGAGCTTCACCTTCTTTCATCTCCTGTACTTATCAAAAATCAAATTCAAGGCACATTAATAAACCAAAAAGGAAAAGAGAGAGATAATGGGTACATGAGAAAGCACCATATCCATGGAGAATTAAGGAATCCACCGTGTCTCGCCGGCTACCCCAAAAGCCTCCGAAACCAGCTGTTACAGCGCTTACAATGTTTTCTTTTTTCTTTTTTTTTTTTTTTTTTTTTGTTTCTACACTCAATTAGTAAATGGGGAATAATAGTAGTAATTATTTTCATAGAATACCGATTATAGTTCTTGATTGGTGAATAGTATAATATTTTTTTTCACTGATATTACATAGATATTAAATTCAATTATTAATTTTTCCTTTTTCATTATCAACTATAATTTTTATTTTTCAAAATTAAAATTCATAGTAAAAAATATTTTTTAATACATGCAATTTATAATATATAAATTATATTTTAAATTTATAATGAATAATTTAAATTGTAGTATTGAATATGAGATTTTTATTATTTAAAACAAAAAATTATATTTTTGAAATAAGGAAGAACTTAAGAAAAATGTTTTATTTTTTTCAACTCAATATTTTGTATAAATCCAACCTTCTACTATTATCCCTTGTTACAGAAAAACTAATTCTTTCCACGATTATTCTTCACTAACCAGCCATAGCTCTCTCGTTCTCTCATTTTTATTTTTTTTTGTTCCCATTCCTCCAAGAACATCAAGAAACCTATGTTTAAGGATCTTCTCCCCTTATACATTTTCCCTCATACTTTTCATGTAATGATCCCCTATCTCTAACCTCCTATTTCCCTTTTTCTTTTGTAAAAACATGGTGGTGACGGATACTACTTTCTATGTAGTGGATGTTTTTTTTTTTAAGCTTCAATTTTTTTCGTTCTTTTTTCGTCTTCTAAACCTTTAAAAACTTTACGATCTTCAAGGTAAGGGAGCTTACCTTGTTTTACTTTCTATTTCTGCATGCATCACAAAGAAGGTCAGATTTATACATAATATTTAAGTCTAAAACATACGATGGATGACAATTTCACAATGAGGTTGAGGTCAAGGTAATTTGCAATCCTTGTTGTCATGGTAAGTCAGTACCAAAATATTAAATATGTCTATATGTTTATTCTGACAAAGTCACTCATTCATTCCCATAGACCAATTAACAGCTTTTCCCAATGGTGGATAATGTGGATTCTCTAAGTTTCCCTCTTCTAAAAGAAAAGTTTACATCCAAATTTCACAATTAAATTAATGAGTTTTATTTAAAATTGAATCTATAAGTTTTATTTGACACATAACGACAGTAGATCGTTACACAAAGGATGAATTAAGATCACTCAATGCTTGATTTAAACAAACAAATGTTAAGTATTCAAAACAATAATTAAAATGCATATCTTTTATAAGTAAAACGATGTCTTAATAAGATGGTCATATGATACGATAGCAAAAGGCAACATTAATTTTATATGTTGTATAGTATGTAGGCTTAACAAGAAGTAGTACTTATTATCCTGCGTCTCGAGAGTATGCACGAAAAGTTCAAAAAAAATAAGGTCAAGAGAGTACAATCTACCTACCTCATAAAATACACGCCTACTTGCGAGAAAAGGATCCACAACCTACTTTCAAATAAAAATAAATATGCTCACTACTACAAGATTTTCTATATGAGAAAGGAGAGATACACATAACAAATTGCTTTATCTAATTAAAATGAACAATTGGTGAAAGACGTTTAATGATAATGCTTCAGTGAACATTTTCTCTCTTTAAAAAGGACAAACAAAGAAAACCTACTTCAAATCAAAACGGATACTTTTTTATGCCTTCCTATAAATACCAAACAAATCCCTAAAAATCTCTCCCTCCTTTTCATCTCACTTAGCTTTGTCATCAATTCATTTTCCCTAAGGTTCAATCCATCTGCTTCCATCAACAATGCTGTGATAACTCTTTTCTCTCAAACATTTAGGAGTGGATTATACCACTCAAAGAACTCGCAACCTTTTCTCTTGTCACCTGCAGACATAAAAGGATTTTTTTTTATATTTTAAATCACACATTAATGTTACATATGAAGCTTACAAACCTCCATGGTTATCTCCCTTGAATAGTTCAAACTATTTCCTCTTTTTTTCTGTCTGAGAGGTCACTAAATGAGCCTCCATGTTACACTGACCCATAGTGCGACGCTTTTACGATCAAGAGTCAGAGTTAAATGATGTTGCACTCATTTCGCTCTCACCTCATCCATTGATCTTGCAACACTATGTCGTGTGTCACAAACGATGCTCTGGAAGAGGTTTTAGATAAATGAGTTTATGCGAAGTGTTTTAAGGTTAGGAAATTTTGGGAAAACAAGTTACATGACATTCCCAACTACTTTTTGCCTTTTTTTCATTATTTGGTTTCAATTTAACTGCATTATTTAGTCAACAGTAAAATACTGATGAGAGATATAAAATGGATTGGATGATATCTGGATTTCTTTTATTGGAACTTTAATTCTATTTATTTTTGTTTCTAATTGGTTGAGGATCATATAAATACTCATGGGGAGTTAGTTGCATCCACTTATGATATAAATACTATTATTGCATTAGCTTTATTTACATCAATAGCATATTTCTATACAGGTCTTTCAAAAATAGTATTAGTTTATTTTAATAAATACATTCAACCAACCTCAATCCTTTTATCGATTAACATCTTAGAAGATTTCACAAAATCCTTAGTTTTTGACTTTTCGAAAATATATTAACTAATGAATTAGTAGTTGTTGTTCTTGTTTCTTTAGTACCTTTAGTAGTTTCTATACCTCTCATGTTCCTTAGATTATTCACAAGTGGTATTCAAGCTCTCATTTTTGTTACAAGAGAAAAAAAATAAACTCTTTTTTAATCAATATTATCAGCTTTAGACCGATCATCAACTCGGTTGGAGTAGTGAGTTATTAATTGACCTGCATGACCTGATTTATACAAAACAAAAATTAAATAATTTAATAACATGTAAAATTATATACTTAAGATTTAAAGCTTAATTAAATTTATTATAGTTATGAACTTCTTTAAAATTTTGGACATGCAACATATTTTTTTAGAATTCAATATATATAAATAATCTTAAGTTAGAATTTAAAATATATGCTATTGTTGTACAATAAGAAACATAATCTAATACACACACAAAAATCAGTCAAGAGAAAATTAAAAATGATATAACTTCATCATTTCAAATTTCAATATATGATTATAATAAAAAGTTATAAGCAAATCTATAAACAATAAAAGTGTAAGATATAAATTTGTTTTTTAAATATGAATGATGTTGTCTGACTGAAAACAATAAATAAATTTTAAAAAAATTTAGAAATACATGACCCACTGAATCAATCAAGTTATCGAGTCACTGATTCGAGATTGAGTTGCACCGAATCAAATCAAAACCTACGGAGTCATATATGAAATCAATCCAACATGTGATTCGGACCAATTGAATGCTCGTTTCCCAAGTTAATTGGTTAATTTGATTGGTCTGAGTCGAAATTAATAATTATACTTTTAATAAAATTAATATTTACAGAAAATAGAAAAATAAAAAGTACCCTCTTATCATGTCACCTAGTAGATATGTGTGATGGTCAACATTAAAACTTAAACGGTTAATAGATGGATATAAGTTTAACTTTTTTTTACAAAAAAATGTTTAATTTTTTTTTTTTTTTATAGAAAGTCAGAAACATAAACATGAGGTGGTGCGAAGTCGTAACTCCATACAATATACGCGGCGAATGGATGAGGCGAGCGGTGAACAAAAGTGGGTCCCATGGGCGGTGGAAAATCCTTGTCTTTTTCTGCAGTATTCATGGTCCCCAATTCCACTCAACACTTCGCGTTATTACAACGCACCGCCCTTGTCTATTTTCCTTTCTTTTCTTCACTCAACTCTTAAAATATATATTCTCTTTTCTTCTTAGTTCTAACATTGCATTATTCACTTCAAAGTTCAATCCTTTCTCTGTCGTCGCTCGTTCTTCAACTCCAAGCTTAATTCCTCATGTCTTTCAGAGGCCTCAGCCGGGTAAACATTCTTCATGATTTTATTTTTTTTTGTTTCTTTGCTCCATTTTACTATTTACTTTGTAAGTTTTGATTCTTGTACCTTTCGCGTGTGAATGTTTGTGTGTTCAAATTCAAAACCAAGTTTTGGATGAAAAGGCTTCTGACCCAGACGCGTTTGAATTGCAGCCAAATGCCACATCAGGCATGGGTGTTGCTGATCACAGCAAAAACACCTTCATGGAATTGAAGCAGAAGAAGGTTCATCGTTATGTGATCTTTAAGGTCGATGAGAAGAAAAGGGAGGTTGTGGTTGAGAAGACTGGTGGCCCGGCTGAGAGCTATGACGATTTTGCTGCATCTTTGCCTGAGAATGATTGCAGATATGCTGTCTTTGACTATGATTTCGTCACTTCTGAGAACTGTCAAAAGAGCAAAATTTTCTTCATTGCATGGTTAGTTAGTTTCTCTTTTTTTTATATTTAAAAGAAAAAGGATCTATATCTTTGTCTACATAATTAAAAGCATTGTGGCACCAACCAGCAAGATGTTTTTGAGGCATGATACATGATAGGCATTTTCTTGTGCAAAAAGGAAACGCTGTGGCGTATATGATTATATCATATGTTTGGCAGTTTCAAAATAACCATGCCATGCAATTGTTTTAAGCCCATGTCACTATTGCACTGCTTAAGTGTCACACTTTGTTCTCTGATTATGGAGCTATATGTTCATTGTTTTGTTGTCTTGGGTTAAATTTCTTGTCTTGTTCTTTGGACAAACTGTTTTTACATGATTGGGTTGTCAATCTCACCTGGTAGAATAAGACTATGTTAGTAAATGTGGTATTTTGAGATTTTGTCCCCACATCTGAAATTACCTCATTTCCAATCTGGATGATATCAACTTCAGGGGCATTCTCTGTCAGTTGTTGCATTTAAGCTGCAGAAGTAGCATTACTGGCTAGAACTAGAAGTTCTTACGTTTATATGAAAGAATGAGACATTAATAAAACATAACAAACATCTACATGCTTGATGCTTTAGTTCAACCATATTAACAATAAGTTTCCTGAATATCTTTTTTCCTTAGAGATTTTAAAAAACTTGATGAGGTAAAGCTTTGCATGCTTTGCTTTGTAGTATTGCTTTGTTTGGTTACGATTTTCAGAGTGTCCTCAAATAAGATGATGGACTTCAAGGAAATTGTAGTCTTTTCCATTAGCATGTAATCATGTCTAGTTTGCTTACTTCATTTGCTAGAACTGCAGGAAGTGCCTTCATATATTTACCTTGCTTCTCAGAAGAAGAAAAATTAATCCAAATATAAATATCAAATTACTTTTCTAGTTGAATTGATTTAATGCTCAATGTATTGTGTTTTTGGAGATGATTGTCCGCGGAAAGACTACTCTGTCTCTGATCATTAATTATTCATATTTTGTTTGAGTGGCATCTTGGCTATCCTTTCCTAAAACTTTTCTATCTTTTATTTGAAGTATCTCCTCAATATCTTACTTGTAGTTTGTCTTCCTCTCTTGTTCTTGTGAAGAACAAACTTGGATTGGACTTCTTTTATTCCAGCCTTCTCATCTATCCTCAACAACATGCTTCTTAATTTACTCATTCTATGATTATGCCAGAGATATCACTCTTACTTATTCATTGCATGATATTGATTAGGTCCCCTTCCACGTCTCGGATCCGTGCCAAGATGCTCTATGCCACTACTAAAGACAGGTTTAGACGTGAGCTAGATGGTGTCCATTATGAAATCCAGGCTACTGACCCCACAGAAATGGATCTTGAAGTGCTGAGAGACCGTGCACATTGAAATGTTTAAGCACTTAAATTCATTTTCTTATCAGAATCTACTAGGTTTTACCTTTAATGGATTACCTCTTCATGTTTTGTCATCTGCAGAGCCCATCTTGCCACAGATATATAACTCCAATCCAATAATATGAATCTGAAGGCTGATGGGTTTAAAGCTTTTGGCAGTTATTGTTGTAAATTCCCGTGTGCTGGACTTGTATTGTATGAGCGTGACTCTATGCATCCAGATAGGTTTCTTGGATGAAAAAGTCCCTTGTTCTAACTTTGGCAAGGTATCTATAGAAAATTTCAAAACTTGCATTTATCAATATTTGCTTCTTGAAAGCCTTTATCATGGTTACTTCGTGAGTACATCAATGTGGCAAAGAACTTACATATGCCCTTTATACACAAGGTAAAGGAAAATGAAGATCGTGCGTGGGAAATACAGGGATGGAATCTTGTGTAATTTGATAGAGGCTAGTATTTTCTTAAAAAAGAAAATTATGACAAAATTAAAATAGAATGAAAAACCATGCTGCATCAGCTAATGGTTGATCCTAAATTTCTGGCTTCTCTTTCACTACTGAACCCTGGTATTTCCTCTAGATTCTTTCCTTTCTGTTCGGGTACCATCAAGTTGCTTGTGAAATCTAACTACTATATAAAACTATGAATATGGACAACTGAGTGAATTCTAAACGCCAATGCTACAGGTTCTGAAAAACACTTGCGTCAGTTTCGGCCTGATCTTGGTTCTATGCTAGTTACAAGAGCCAAAGCGCACCCACCTAGCTCCGAGATTCCCAGGGGCTAGGCAAATTACATATTTACACAAGGAATCTTGCAAAGAAAATGTGTTGGTTTAGGGTTAAAAATTATTGAAGTTGATCAATATAGCACCAAAAATCCAACAAAAAAGTGGTAAATTCTGAGTTCATAAGGGATATAGAAAGGCTAATGAGACCATGAAGTCTTAATAAACTTGCATGCTGAAACGAAAATCTTTCCATCTTGTCATCTAGAGTCACTGAAAACCAGTAACACGGGACAGTGTTGTGTTGTATAGAACCTTGAATGTTTGAGTTTTTTTTTTATATCATTATATTGGTATGAAGTAGTTTTCGTTGGAAGTAGTGATTTTTAACATGGTTTATTCCATATCTAAGGCTAGGATTGAACTCTGAATTATTTGATTAAAAGATACAAATCGTTATCACTTTTCTCAACTATTTTCGCAATTGCATTGAAAGTAGTCTTCTGCAAAATAATAATAATAACAATAGTTTGTTAAATCAATATCAGTAGTGAGAGCAGCAGGTTGGGCCTCAAACATCAGCATAATGGGCTACATGGATCATTGAACCATTTGTGGATAAACTCCATAACGTGGGGGCTTGAAATAGGCATCAGCCCACTGATATATTGCAAATATTCCGTGAGCCAGAGATATCACTTTCTTTTCTTTTTTTTTTCAAATAACAATCAGATGCAATGACACCTTAAACAAATTTTCTAATTTGTATGTTAGCCATGCCCCGATTGAATTCTTAAGTTTTCTCTTTTAAATTTTAATTGCTTCCTTCCTATTACTCTGAGAGCGGTGCCTACAGAAACGCGGAGAAGTCATATTTTTAAATGTATATTTCAGCCCCATTATATTGTTTTCCATCCATTTTAATTTTTTTTATCTCCCGGGGATATGTGCTATAAGTTGTGAAACATCAAAAGATTAAGGTTGTCTTAAATATGAGAATGAGAGGGGTTTCGGCCAAAGCTATAACTTAAGGAGATTGATCCTAGAGTTATACCTTTTCTAGTTATCTGATGTTTTCTCATAGGAAGGTTGTTATTGGTCGAGCTAGAATTAGTGAGAAAAAAAGTTCAAGACATTAGCAATGGTTACTTCAAGGATTAGGGGTTAATAAATGTGATTTGTTAATTGTCTATTCAGTTGATGTGGAACTTGAGGTCAGGCAAACAATCCAGGATGATTCACAACTTCCTTGCCTCGAGTATAAAGGGAACGAAGAGACTAAAAAAGTCCTCCTCTATGTCTATCTTGACAGATTAATATATGTCATTTGCTAAAATTGTCTAAAGTTTGTTGAATTGTATAATTTAAATTTCAAATTATTATTAGGATTTGTTAGGTTGTTATAGTTTGTTCAGTTTGTTATTATTCTGTATTATTAGCATTTTGTTGAATTTCTCTATCTTGCATAAGAAAGAGAATGGAGTGAATGAATGAAAGAGGAATTATTATTCCGATTTATGCATATATGATTTTTAAGAAAGTTGAATTTAAGGTTGGCCAAAGAAACTAATAAAAAATGATTTGCTAATTACCTACCTGATTAGTCTTAGACTTGAGGACGAGGTTTGTCCAAAAGTCAAGCACAGTTCGCGAAATAGGAATATGATTATCATCCATGTAATAAGACTCGGAGCAATGTTGACTAGGAGAAATAAAAAATAAATTAACCCAAATAAGTTATGAAAGAAAAGGTTTTACACACACAATGAAGTCAGCATCCTGGCTTGGAGTTTTCAACAAAGAGAATATGATAATATGATATTAATATCTGATGTTGTGATTAAAAATATAAACTAGTAAAATGAAGCATATAAAAGTTTAGCTGTAACTCATGTACAAAAGGTCTGTTGATCATTTAAAGAATGGTTGAAAACAGATTCCATCAAAGAATAATAACTTGATCTGTGTGGACCACAAAGTGATGTAGGAGGTAGATAAGTGTAGAAAGAAATTAAAGAGATTGAAAACGCCAATCCAGCTCCCCACTGGATATTTTGCTTTAAAGTTTCAATTAGCGAACATTTTTGAAGTGTAGAAGTCAAATATGTGCCGTAAACAGACAGGAACCGCAACTAGTAGCCTCAGGGTCGTATTTTTCGTCTACTCAACATTGAAAATAACTAATCTTCATCTGTATTGACATAAGCACCTAGGAAAACGGACACAACTTAAAATTTCAGACAAATAATAAGATTCTTATATTATTTATATTCATATAGTTCCATCATGAACACGTATTCAACTGTTGCCTTTACTTTTTAAAGATATTTCAATTATACACACGTCTTGTGTAATACCGTCGCTTTCCCTAGACTTGAGGGAAAGAAACATTGAAACAACCAAGTCAAAAAGGAAAAGAAATAAAGATAGCATGCAGAACACAGTCGGTTTGTGAAACTGGTTATTGAAAGTACTGTACACTCCAATAATGTTTACACCATCAATTGTAACTCAAATTTGCCAATATTCGTAGAACAAATAGCTCTTAGTTCTTCCTGCTAAATGTTGTTCAGGCAAAATTTAACAGAAATACTGGAGAGGAGCAGGGAAAGCTTTTGTGCTTTCCAAGCCTAATTGAATCCACTACTTTATTTTTATAACAAGATTACAGATAAACATATCCTAAACATATGGAACAGTTCTATTGTTGTTATGAGAATGTGATTGCTCTGACTCTTCTTGGGTTCCAACGTCCTCATCATTCTCACCTGACATCTCCTCCAATGATTTCCCGTTTGCCTCAGGTACCAAGAATGTAAAGAAGAAGCCTAAAATGTTAACCACACCCAAGACAATAAGTGCATTCTTCACACCAATACCTGCAGGGTACCCTGCATCTGCTTTGCTCTTATCCTTGTTTTGTGCCAAGTACAAGAACCCAAATGCACCAACTATGGCCCCGAGCTTCCC
This sequence comes from Glycine tomentella, assembly GCA_007407185.1. NCBI lineage: Eukaryota > Viridiplantae > Streptophyta > Magnoliopsida > Fabales > Fabaceae > Glycine > Glycine tomentella. Next base: position 647,622 of record PYAF01001177.1, read on the forward strand.
GGATGCTGATGAGATTCCGTGGCAAGTAGATCGGAATCTAGCCGGGAAAATCTCCGCCGGCACGACGAATGTGGTGGCATTAGGTCCGAAATTTGCAAAGAAGAAGGTCAACGAATAAATCACGACGAATCCTATCCGGTTATCCTTATGAGTCCAGTGATCATAAGGAATGGCAAGAGCAAACATGAAGACAGTCATAAAGAAGAATCCCATCAATTGGATAGCAAATCTTCCAATCTTGTCAATGAAAGCCACTGTGAACCAGTAGCCAGGAACTGTACTGCATAGGGCAATAAGTGTTTGTGCCCTTGCAATTCTGTAAACCTCCTCAATGGCATTCATGGTTTTTGCCGGAGGTATCCAACCAATTGCACTGAAGATATCCTTCTGGAATAGATTTTGGCTATAGAATGCAATATCAAGCAAGAACCATGTGCTTGCTGTACCGAGTAGATGCAGTCCATGGCGACGGAGGAACTCCTTTGAAAATAAGCCATATGAGTTAGCCTTCTGCTCCTCTTTCTGTGGTTCAGCTTGAATCTCAACCTGCAGAACCTTAGACATATCTGCTGCAGCCTGCTTCGTGTTCTTGGCGACTAGAGCGGTGTAACGGGCAGTTTCCGGCATCTTCATCCTCCAGTAGTAAGTTAATGCAGCTGGCAGTGCTCCCACCATAACAATTATCCTCCAAATGTAGTCTGCTTGTGCAACAGTTGAGCCAGCTGGATCAACCTCATATGGTGGAGCATCAAACCTTTCCTTGAATGCAACTGAAACTATAATTGCAAAGATACCACCTGCCAAAATTCCAAAACCCTGCATGGCAAACACGGCCGCAATGAAGGCACCGCGAGTCTTCTTGTTAGAATACTCAGACATTATGGTAGCAGAAAGTGGATAGTCTCCACCAATACCAAATCCAAGCCAGAAGCGGAAGAAGCAAAGAGTTGCGATCACGGATTTCGCACTATGTCCGAATGAAAGGCCGGAACCGATGGAGCATATTACCATCAGCATCAGAGTCATGCCATAGACTTTTTTCCTTCCCATCTTATCACCAAGCCAGCCAAAGAAAAGCTGGCCTGAGAGTGTTCCACAGAAAGCCACGCCATTTACAGCAGCTGAAACATTTGGAGGCAATGTTCCGGGCTTTGCTGCGCCATCAACGTGATAGTATATGCGGCCAAGCAACTTTGTAACAAGGGATATGCAGAATAGATCATATGCATCGGTGAAGAAGCCCATTCCAGCAATGATGATTGCAGTGAAATGGTACCATTGTGTTTTCGCCACATCAAGCGCATTTAGCACCTGAATTTGCTCCCTGGCCATGGCTTCTCAAGCCAAAAGTTACAAGGTTTTTTCTGTTTCTTTCTTTATCAAAAGCTTTCCTTCTCTGCACAAGTAGAAACAAGAGTCAGAATTTGACCAATTGTGTGATCTTTGATTAAATTAAGGAACCAAGAATTCAAGCATAGACGATCGATTTGATAAAGTTATCAAGTGAAAAAGTTAAGTACCCATCAATAATGATTATACCACTAATTGAACAATTCAAACTCGTAAATAAGGCTCAGAGAAATTGAAATTTTGTACAGAGCCTCTAGTGAGCAAAATATAAGGAAGATAGAGCGTTGTATACCTCTTCTACTCAATACAAGCAAGGTAGCAAAGTTGTCAATCTACCGCACTTTTTATTACCCCAAATATTAGAAAACTCATAGGAACTCATAATATCTAAACTCAGTCCCGGAATATGAATTTGAAAAAAAAAAAACAAAAATAAATAAGGGCTTGTTTGGTTCCCTTCTCACGAGAACTGTTTTCCAAAATAATTTAATACTAATTTACAATCAATTTCTAGATTAATTTTTTGTTTTGAAAGTTGTTTCAAATCAAGTGTTTTAAAAACAAAAGAACACTTCTTTTGTTTTCTCAAGTACTCTTAAGTGCTCAGAAGACAAAACTTTCAGAAAACAAAAATGTATCCAAAGGACACACTTTCAAATGTGTCCAAGACACAAATTAACAAATTTAAAAATAAAAATAAAAAACTGTTTAAGAACTGTAAACAAACATGGCGTAGGTATTTCTAGAAACTAAAATCCTGGGAAATAGAAAAACAAATCAAAATATACACAAAAGTCTGGCAGCCATGTTCCCAAAAGGACTGGAAGAAAAAGAAGAAGAAAAATCTGGTTAATTTCTAAATAATAACGACAGACAATCATTAGATTCCTATATAAGGAACACATTAAATAAGAACTGGTCGATGATTTTATACGGTTTAAGCCCATCGACGCATATATGCAACTAGTGAAACCTCATTTTAGAATTTTCCATGCTGAATCAAGCCATACACACACAAGCATGGTATTGATAAGGTGCTTCCAGTGTTTTATATACGGTTTAAACAAATGTTGGAACTAACGAATAGCTCTAACAAGTAGTAAGAATTAAGATCAAATCAGTCAACATGCGCAAGATTATTCAGGGAGAACATACAAACAAATGTAAATTCGCATGATAATATTAATAACTATATATCTCAGTATTTTTTCTTATGAAAAGAAAATAGAGGACTCGGTGTGATGGAGTCTCGAGATGCATGTGCATGGGGTGACACCTGAGAAAGATAATGATGCGAAAGAGAAAAAATAAAACAATATTGAGAGGGACAAGAAGGGGTTGTGAAACTAACCTGAGGAGAGTGTAAGCAAAGAAGGATATAGAAAAACTTAAAGAGAAGAGAAATGATGTGAAAGTGTAATGTGATGTGCGGAAAATAAGGTGAAGGGTGTGGCATGGATTTATAGGAAACGGAACAGAAAAAAAAAAAAAACAGCGCATATAAGTGAAACATAATACAGTTTCGAAACCAAATATTCCACACGCATATACCCCTATTTTTGCGGGCTCGTTTCACCCGGTCAACCCCCTCTTGTGCCTTTTACGACGTCGTTGCTTCCCCGAAACCGTTGCCTTTTTGGTATGGCCACCCATTATCACACGATATCATTTCCATCTATTTGTTAATTCATTAAATCACTCTTACCTTCTCGTCCAATCTTAATTCATCATTAATATAACTTTTAAAATAATTATCATAAAAAAAACAAAACATTATATATGATAAATTATAAGTGTTTAACAATTTTTAATAAAATTTTCATTTTTTTAATCTAAATTATATGTATCATTTATGAAAAGACAATTTTTTTCAAACATGATAGAATCACACGACAACTTTTTCTCCAAAATTTGTCTCTTTTAAATTGAAGTGGTATATATAATTTAAAATATAGAATACAATCTAATTAAAAAGTCAATAGTTGAAAAATATAGTAAAATCAAATATAATAATAATGAATTAATTCAAATTGATTCCCTCTTGAACGAGAAGTCAAATCCAATTAAAAATTATCAAGTATGATATATTTATTGATTTTTATGATAATTAACTTATAAAATATATCTAAAATGATTTTTGATTAATTAACAGCATATAATTTTGTACAATGGCTTAAAAAAAGTTACACTGACGGGCTACAAATAAAGTTTAATTTATTTTAGCTTTAAAAAATTGAAATTTCATTCGCAGACAATTCATGAAGTATTTTTGTGTTTAATTAATTATAGCATCTAATTAAAAAATATTATATCTAAAACGATTTGTTATTAATTAATAATATAAAAATGTTTATAATGATTTTAAAAAAATCTTAAAACTGATTTTTCATAAAATAAATAAACTAATTTATTTTAGCTTTAGAAATAATGAAATTTCATTCACACACAAATGATGAAGTTTTTCGTGATTTATTTTGCTTAGGATGGATTTCAACATCAATAGAAAAAGTGCGTTAACTTGTTCAACTCATGGCTATGGGATGGGACCACCAGAACTTGGACTCCTCTTTGTATGAACTCAACTAGTCAAATTCATACCATTGCGCTGTATGTGTCGTGTGTCGATTAATGATTAACTAGTTGTGATTTTTAAATCTCAAGTCAAAAAATCATTTTTATTTTAAACATTTTTTGTGCTTAATAATTATCATTAAATTAATTGATAAGTGCTTTACACATTTTTGTATTATATACCCATCGATTATGGTTCCTAATTAAATTTTTAACTATTGTTCAGTCATCAGTGGAATTCATCTTTCTATAATGGTGGATTGTATGTATTAGAGTGATGGGATACAATAACAAAATAAACATTTCTTAAAAATAATAATAATAATAATAATCAATTAATTAATTCAAATATATAATTTGACAATAATCAATTAATTCAAACTCTTTATATATATATAAATCAATACTAAAAAAATTATAATTCTCACACATCCTACTCAATTAAATATATAAACCCTTTTAATTAATTCAAATACATTTATCGTCATTCTCTTCCCTATGTATATATAGATAGATATATCATAGATTTCTCTGATAATTTTGCACAATCACTGGGATATAAAATGTAATAATGCGTGTGAAAAGAATAATCCAAGTGTGGAACAAATAATTGTCCAAACTCCACAGCATCTAAAAGTAAGCACGTATTATTATTATTCGATTAAAAATAACATCTATTTTGATAATATATATATATATATATATATATTGATAACTAAAATCGATGGTGTATTTCATAAAACTAACAGATAAACTAATGCCAATTTAAATGCCTAAAAAACTAGTTGGGAACTAATTTATAAATATTTTAAATATGTTTTTATCCTAAAAAGTTGTTTAGATTTTATATTTGGTCATTAATAAAAATAATTTAGTCTTGTTTTTTATTTTATATTTTTCCCTGCAATAACATCGACTATATTAACTATTAAGTTGTCTCAGAAACAGTTTTAGATTTTCCTTTTATTCGTAAAATACTTTTGAATTTTTCTTTTGGTCCCTGGATTTTTCACCACAACTGACAATATATATTTCATTAGATGATGATATGTCTGTCGATATTCAAATTAACAAAGTCAATGTAACAACATGAACCAAATTCAAAATTTTTTTTTAGGAACTAAAATATCGACTAGTAAAAAATTATTAAGAACCAATATAAAATTCACCAATTTTTAGAAACCAAAATTATATTTTATCCTTTATAAATTAGTTGATAGAATTTAAAGCATTTGATAAAACTTTTTTTATATGTCAAATTTCATTAATAAAAGAGAGCAACATTGAGTACCATTGTACCCAAAACTTTGTACTCTCAAACATGATACATCCAAATAATTGATAAATGTAAAATGATAGTGAATAACATAATAAATTATTCAATTAGAACTTGAATTTTGATAACTATATATTTTATATTTTAATTTAGGTTTAAATAATCTTTTGGTTCTAATAAAGTAGGGTTTTTTTTATTCAGTTCTTCAAAGTTTTTTTTAGTCTTTTAACAATTTTTTTTGTTTTTTTTTAAATCTTTTCGTTCTAAATATATATATTAAAATTTAACTAAGTAATTTTTTTAAAAATTTTTTTTTGTAATTTAATTTTAAATAAAACTGTTTTGAAAAACTAATCATTTTTCTTTATAATTTCGAATTTTTATCAATAAAGGTTAATTAATATATTTTATTGAAAAATAAAAGAAGCAGTGTAATAATTAACATAATGTTGATATTGATTAAAGGAGAATATTAACAGTAGATATGTTAATATTAAGATTTGTTATGATAGTTCATTATATTCTAATGTATCATGGAAACTTATTTAAAAAAATAAGTAAATCTACATAATTTTTATATAAAAAATATCTTTAATTTTTGTTTTGGGGGAGAAGGCGTACGTGGGACAGAAAAGAAAGTAAGTGTGAAAAGAAATTCGTCAAAATGGGTGAGCTGACTGCGAATATTGTGTGTACACTTACACTTACACATACACTTGCAAAGAGAAAACAGATAGAGATGGTTATAAAGGTGTGTCCACTGTTTGGGTCACGGTGAACCTTGGTGTGTTGAAGACTTTCAATGAATGTGACGTATTGTTGGGTAGTTTAGAAATGTGCATTATGTGAATTGAGGATGGCACCTTAATTATTTTTACATTTTTTTAATGTTAGTTGTAGTTTGAATAAATTTGAGATGATTTTTTTATATATAGAAACTGATTTATTTTATTTCATTCATAATATACAAGAGACAAAATATAAGATGATATATCAAGTTCTTAGTATGAATAGTATTAGATTAGGTCATATTAAGTGATGATTTATATTTAAGTTTAGCAAATGAAAAAAGTGTGATTGAGGAAAAATAATTTTATTAAAAGTGATCAGTTAGATTTTTCAACAAAAATTATCTGTTAACAAAATTAATAAATATCTCGTGCCGATAAAAAAGTGCAAGTTGATATACAATTAAATATCTAAACATGAACATATGACGCTTTTGCCAAAGAATGAATAACAATTATTTATTTGCTTTTTAATAAAACTCACAAGAAGAATTTGGAAACAAATTTAGAGAGGCTTTTATACTTTAATAAAAGATTACGAAAATTGAAATGATTTATGTATAAAAAAAATTCTAAATGTTAGATGCACTTTTTCTAATACGTTTCCTCAAAGATTTTTTTTTATAGTTGATTATAATTTATTCGAAATAAATAATTTTGATAGATTTTATTTTTCAATTAATATAAATCAGAAAAGATAATTATTAAACGAGAAATAAAATCTATAAAAAAAAAGATAATTTTTAATAAATTTGTAACTATTCATAAAAAAAAATCTTAAAAATAGAGCGTCAAAAAGAAAAAATATTGCTATCATTTTTCATTAAATATATATGTCATGTATTTTTAAAAATATTAATTAAATGCTAATATTAATAAGAGTTATTTATTACTATGTGACTATATATCTATCTATCTCTATATAGTTTTTTTATGGTTACGGGGACAGACTAACATGTTATTGTATATATGTTAAATTGTAGTTTTAGACTTTTATTATTTTTAATTTTTCAAATCTATGGTTTTAATTATTTAATTAAATATTTAATCTTCTTAAATTTTATAAATTGATCATTGACAGATCTAAAATCATAAATTAGGAGGTATTTTTTTAAAAATATAATAACATGAAAGGGGTAAAAAATTTATGAGATGAGTGTCAAGTACACAATTTCTTTTAGAAAAAGGATCAAATACACAAAATTAGGGATGGGGAGGAAATCTACACACTCAACATATTTATATATGTAATTTTAAAAAATAAGGGGTACATTTGCACCCATCAATGTGGACCCATCATTCAAATTGACGATTATAATCCTCCGGATAGATTTTTTAATTAATAATCATAATTAATAGAGTTCTTTAGTTAGTTATAAATTAATTAAAAATTATTATTCATTAAAGATTAACTCTATTGATAGTTTTTCTTTAATTTATAATTAACTTAATAATTCTATTAATCATAATTATTTATTAATAATCTACTAATAAGCAAAAATCGAGAATTTATAAAATTAAGGGACAAAAACTGTAATTTAGATTATTATATATTCTCTACAAATTCATATATAAGCAAAAAAAAAAAAATTTTCTTGTATCTTGGACACAAATATAAAGAGAATTATTAATTTTACATTTATTTAATGATATCATTTATAAAAAAATTTTCATTTAATTACAACTTTATTTTTAATAAATTTTTTTATTCATGATAACAAGTTCAAATGAAAGATATTTTAGAAATAATTTTATTTTTTATTT
>PYAF01001177.1:655470-671539 GCA_007407185.1 Glycine tomentella
TAAACCCAAATTTTTAAAAGTGAATTTGGTAGAAGAAGAAAATATTATTTAAAATAAACATAGAAAATGTGGATCCCAAATTTTCTATCAAACACAACATAAAACAATATTATTGTATAGCATAGTGATAGCTTTTATAATTTACAAAATCCAAAGCACATAAATGTGGTTTCCTTTTTCAACCCTACTATATAATAGTACATAATATGACATTATTGGTTCACATTTCTAGGTTGCGTTTTCTGATCCATTGACTTTTTTGCAACACCTGTCGTTGACTTTATATACGCGCCTCTTTCTAATTTCAAGTCAGACGTAAACAAAATTCGAAAATTATTAAATAAAATTTTTAATATTTTAATAATTTAATTAAATATATTGATGGTATGATTTTTTTATATTATTGTCTAATTACTAGTACATGTTAATGGAATTAAACTTATATTTTATATAATTTAAAAGGCTGTGCATCAAATGAAATTTTATATAAATAATATTTATTTTTAATAAACTTCTTATTTTAATTTTATTTTATGCGTATAAGTATGAAAGAAAAATTCATATTAAAAATACGGTAGGAGGATAACTTTTAAAAAGATAATATTTTACATACATACTCAAAGTCACATCACCTTATATTTCATGTATGTATGATTCAATGGGCGAAGTACATTTTGATAGGTAATACTTACATCACAATTGGACGCATGTCCTGCATAACTCATTCAAACTGAGATTTTAAGGAATTAGTATTTTTCATGTCTTTGATTTTAACAATGTACACGAGAAAAAGAAAAAGAAAAACATGTTTTTTAAATTAGTTAGACTTCCTCATTATCTAAAAAGTGATTACCCAAGTCATTTTAATAGTGTTAATAATGTCCAAGCATCCTAGCCTACTTTCATTACAAGAGCCTTTCGTGTGCTTCAAAGCTAACCATATGCGCCATCATAACCTAAATTTGTTTCTCTAAGGCAAGGATTCTCTTCTAAATAATCCTAACCTTCTCATTAGCTTTCAGAATGACCTATATTAATCATTATTTTAATCTATAGTAATCTTCTAATTATCATACGTGTCATTGCTGGATGTAGGAGTTTGAGACTCTTGAACGAACAATGATGTACAAATAAATACTATGCGATACCATAAACCTAACCTCGGTCTTGCTACCAGCAACATCATACCAGTAAGCTTGGCCTATATGAAACCTCTTGTGCATCACACCTGTCGAGGCCTCACCAATTCACATGTGCATCTCGGTAAGACGTTATTAGAAATCCTCTTCTTTAATCATAGAAAGAAAAATATTAATCAATGTCCTTAAAATACTGATTAAAAAAGTAAAAAGAAAAAATATTTTATTAAAATGCATAAAATTATGTTGTTTATAACTTCTTTTACATCTTTTTTTAATTTCTATAATAAATATTTTCTTCTTTTAGTTTCTTAATTAATATTTTTAGAACATTAGTTAAGAAGACTCTCTTAAAAAATATATTTAGTAAAAATTTATTTTTAGCCCACTAAAGTCAATCAATGAAAACTTAAATTCGATCTCAGTGGTGTTATCGTAAAGAAAAAGTAAAAAAATTATTTTGTTTGATAAATATAAAAATAATGTAAAATAACATTACTTAACATCATTTGTTTTTTTTTTATTTCTTGTATCCTTTATCACACGAGATTTTATATTAATGATAAGTACAATTGAGAATTCTCATAAATCTTTCTGACATATTAATAAATTAGTAATCTCAATAGTAGTGAATTTGATTTTAAATAAGATTTTAGATTTATGTCTTATGAATAAAAAATGTGATTGAGAGATGGTTGAGACTCCACTAAAAAAATTAATTAAATTTTTGACAGAAATTAATTATTAATAAAATAATAAATATCCTAAGTTAATAATAATAAAAAAAATTCTCTCGCATGTTTTTGTTGCCCCTATTTAGGAGAGCAATGATAAGTACAATTGTGTTACGACGTGTGTGCGCGTGTCATTCCTTTTTATACTAGTATTTCATGTAGAGTACTAGTATCGTTTATTTCCAGATAAGTACTAGTAATAATTAATTGAACATATTCATAATCTCTGAAGCCTGCCTTTTAATTGCCCCTATTTAAGATATATAGCAGGCATCTCTCGCTTATATCTAGGATGTAACTGTTTGGATATTTTCTTTAAGATGTGGATAATCCACAAATACACTGAATTTAATGTAACTTTATTTCTTGTTTCTTGAATTATATATGAACTTCAACCTAGTATTTTAAAAAAGGATAAGTTCTTAGTTGTGAGAATGATTCATGGTCATGATGCCATTTACTATTGCAGGTATCAAAATCCGTATGAATCGCCATTGGGCGGCTTGCTGTCCCTGTATATATAGTCAACACTATTTTTTTAGAACAAATTAAGCATGTGCAAATTGTTTGACAAAACTTGGTGCTTTGTAAGGGAGACATGAAATATACTCCAGAAAGAACTGGGGTAATAATACCTCTTAAAATATATATTAGAAGTTATATAACCGATTGACTAATAAAAAATAATCCCATTAGAGAGATAAAAACAATATGAAATCACACATCTTATAAAATATTGTTCACTGTCTTATATCACAAGCCTCATTTTAAATTTACTTTAAAATTATACTCCATATTTTGGTGAATTGGTAAATCAGGGGACTGATTATATATTCTGAATCATGTTATGACTAAATTAATGTTCCAACTTAATTATTTGAATTAATTCATTATTTTTTTTTACTAGCCAGCCGGGCTAGCTAGGCCCCCACTCTCTATGTCTCCACTCATGATATATATTTTATCACAACAAATTTGGTGAATCGATGATGACAGGTAGAAAACTTAACTGAAAATAAAATATATTTTATTGGAGAGATTGAAATGAACCTTTTGAATTGTAGAAAAGGCATGATTAACATTTCCATTATGGGTGATGCTAATTCAATTGCAAAAATGAAAATGAAATGGCCTCATTCTGTGATCCACACTTCCTCGTATCTTTCTTTCGGCGATTGAAAAGTATAACATATGAAGCCACTAGCGTTTTGAAACTAAAATTACAGGATTTACATTTTTGCCATAATTAATTTAAAGTGAAAATAAAAAATATTGAAAAACAACGACACAAAAAATTAAAATTCTAAATATAAGGAAAAATTTGTTTGATTTCTATAATAAGGTATCGGCTTCAAGTTTTATCAAGTGATGAGCCACCAAAATACAAATAAAATTCCAGTTCCTGTGTGAAAAAGTCTGATCAATTTGTTTCCAACAGGAAAAGGCTCTAAAATCTTAAACACTTGACAGAACAACATAATTAAGGTTTCATACTTTCATTGCAGTTCAGGCATATAGCTAATCTGTATTGCCACAGTCCACTAAGTAATGTGTCGTTACTGTATAACTATAAATCAAGAGTATATGGACCAAATCATAAGTCAACTCTTATATACAGATTGGATCTTATTAGTTCTGTTCCATATGATCGATACCTATTGTGTCGCTAACAGAAATTGATCTTGCTGTAATTAATGCACGCGTGATCCCCTAAAATGATACCAAGTAATGTATTCTGACCAAACAAATTGATCATAGCACTGCACAAGGCCAGATAAACACACAAAAACGAGTAATGAGAAGGACATTTGCTAATTCGAAAACTCAAAACTAAATACGTAACAAGATCGGAACAATTGCAATTGATTTAAGAGGAGGAAGACGTTAAAGTGGTCGGAGTAAATGTAAGAGTAAATAGAATATTTTAGAAAAGAATATGATATCAGAGCTGGAAAAGAATCTTGACTATTTGGAGAGAAAAATATATATGATCATTATATGCATGTCTATATCAGAGTTGGAAAAAAATCTATGTATAAAAGAGATTAACAATGGTAGACTAACAAAAAAAAAAAACTTAAGAATCTCAGCTACACTTTTAGTCCATGATTATTTGGAGAAGTCTTCACTAAAATTGCTTGGGGATAAAAGCTTCAACATCAATCTCAAAATGGGAATTACTGCAAATTCACTGTACCCCAGGTAATGTCTTCAGAAAGAGTTGGGAGGGTGATCAAATTGTGCCCATAAATTAACAAAAACTTTAACAAAATGCAAAAAAAAAAAAATAATTGAAAAATCAGTTGGGGCCATGTAATTCCCTCCATTTGAGAACCATGTAAAAAAGAAAACTTTACTGTCCATGCACAGTGATTTTACCCACTTCAAGTAGGACGTTTCTTCTGCAAAATATGAGTGATTTATAACAAACAAAATGCAAACAATAAAATTTCTATTTTTTGACAGGTAACGTATGAAGCTTCGGTTATTTAAAACCAAATCAAACAATGTCCTGTGATCCTAGTGGGGTGAGATTTTGTTGTTTTGTCCAATTTTCTACACACTCAAACTTTTCTATACGTTAATACATTCCATGACAATTTTATGACTTTGGTGTTAGCATGTGGATATTAGAATGCAGCCATCGGTATCTTGCCAGTGGTTCTGAAATCTTTTCGCCGGAAAGAACAACAATTTCAACGGTCGCGTTTGTAAGTTTGTTTGCACTTCGGAGTGGAATTGTGGGCACGTACGTGTGCGTGTGGTAGAAAATAATTATCATAGCCAATGTTTGATCCAATCATTTTCGAACTGTGTCAATGTGTCATTCAGTCCTATTAATTTGACAATTTCCCTTGCATTTTATATACCAACCCACCACTGAAAATGTGTCTAATGATCTTCTACCATGCGTGTAACGTTTGTCCACAAATGGAATTCCAAGGTAAAATTTGGTATTTATCTAGAAATATATTATATAGACTTCATTGTTCTGTACTTCTGTTTAGAGAAAACAATTTATAATTAATTGATGCTGAAATAATTTTGAAGATCAGTTTACCACGTTACAAAATTTTGTTTGTCTTTTAAAAAAACATCTGTTTATACTTTGGAAATAGTTTTGTTTGATGCTGTCAAATTAGCTCACATCATATGGCAGACATTCGATCCGTTTTACATTGTATCGAGTGAAGACTTGCCTTTTGTATTCTTATACAGTTCTGCGGTTATGATAATTTCAGCGCAGCAAAATAAAAAACAAAAAACACAAATAAAATAAATTGAAAAGACACTTAAAATAGTGGAATTGTACATCAAGGATAGCCACAGGCCTCCCTGACAGAATCTATTCAAAGGCAAAAAGATAACGGAAAGAAGATGAATGGCTGGAACTGGAACTGGAACGTAACGATGCTTTCTTTTACATATTCTTCAAGTGCCAAGCTGTTCCCTGTTCATTTATGACCCAAAGCCAAATGACTGTTTGCATTTCCAACCCTAGCTAGGTTTCTAGTTCTACTTTAAATCTCGTGATTTGGTAAAAGTTTTTTTGGAGAAAACTGAATCCACCAGTAAAATTAAGACTTAATACGATTTTAATTCTTTCACAACTTAGTAATTTAGTATATTTACCTTTGTATATTGCATATGTGGACCACCATAGCCAACCGAGGCTTAGTGGGAAGCATAATGAAGAGAGGAAACATACAAGCATGGTTAAAAGAAAAACCGTACACCCACCTATTAAAGTATATACATGATTAAGTCCATGCTATTTTTCTCCATTTACTTACAAAGTGGATTGCAATTGAACTTCTTCTAAAGTGGGGGTGATTATTTTATTTATTTATTTACTAAACATCTAATTTGTTTATGTATAAATTCAATTAATTTCTGTAATTATAAAAACACAACTTAATGCTTTAGTTAAACTATATTAACATTTGTTATTGGATATATAATAAACAATCTTATATTTTTTAAACCGCAACAATTAGGATTTCGTAATCAACTGGATTAAGTGGTCAAAAGTTTATTAATTAAGCATAGGTCTATATATAAGGGACGATCCCTAGATTTTACGTTATTTAAAAATAAAAATATTAAACTGTAATTTATAAAACCATTTTTTAAAATTAATAAATATATATTTTAAAAAAAACATGGATCTGGATTAGTTATACATTATTTTATTAAATAAGTCATAATAAATTGTTTTTCAAAGAATAAAATTTAGATATAATTCTTAAAAATATTTTTTAGTGTAAAACTTAAAATTGAAGAACAAAATTAAAAACACTTAACAATCAAAAGCACCGAAGAAGTTGCATTTAAGTTTTGTCATTTTTGAAACATATGTTAACGAGTCAGAAATATCATAAATAACTAATAATTTATTTTTAATAGTCCACAACTTCAATTTGTATCTGGAGAATTCGGTTATGCATGCCATGGCACAAAGAATGGTCACGGTCCATATTGGAGGCGGAATCAACCTGGGATATTTATGAAAGAAGAGAAAACCGATTTGGAAAGAAAAGAAAACCTCAGATTCATGGAAGTAGAACAAGAACAGTAGAGAGCACTAATTTATTGGTTGTTAATAGTAGTATCAAGTATGTCTCTGCACTGCCCTACTTTTGCTCAAGGGTCTTCTCTCCACCTACCAATTTTTTTAAAAGTTCATCTTTACGTAATTGTGGCACACGCGAGTTTGCTCTCAAATACAAGCCGCAAGTACATAACTTCTTCAACGAGGTATGGGACACTAGAAAAAAAGTATGGAAACCACTATCCGTTTGATTTGAAAAAGAAAATGAAGTTTAATTACTCATTTGGCTTTTATAACAGCAACAAACTTCTTTAGTTCCTATACTTCAATTTTTTTTTATTTTTAGTCCTGATACATATTTTTTTTATTCTTCTAATTTCATCATAGGAATTAAAACTGATGAAAATGATATGTATAAGGAATAAAGTGATTAATATATATATATATATATAGTTAAAAAGGGAAATGTTTTTCAGCAATAATGGACGGAGTACCTTGAGTAAGTGGAAATAATTTATTTTATAAAAATAAAATTAATAATAATTATCATATATAAGAAAATAAAATTTCAAGTTGAATAAAATGTAAAAATGCCTAATGAGCTAAAAATATAACAAAAAAAATTATCCAATAAAGAATAAAATTTGATAAGGGCTAAAAATTTGGAGTTGTGGATTCAGATTATATAAATATAGAGTAAAAAGATAACAATATTAAATATATATTTTCATTTTTTCAAAGTCAATAGTGTATTTGCACTCCTCAAAGTTAAAGATATAAAATGAATTATCTGATTAAAATAGAAAAGAAAAGAAAAAAGATCGTAATTTCCATTCCCTTTCCTAATAAAAACTAATAATATTAATAACCACTAATTTTGTAACTACACAAAAACAAATGAGTAATTAAATAAGAAATACTATCCGTGATTCCGTATGATTTGGAAAAAGAGACATGGTCAGTACAAAAAGGTTTTTATTTTATTTAAAAAGTTATTACAAAAAAGAAAGAGACGAAATAAAGTGGAAAAATAAAAAAGATATTAATTAGTAAATTAAAGTCTAATGAATCAATTCATTAAGGTTGATGTAACGGTGAAAAAATTTAGATAGCATAAAGACTTATTATATTCAATTTTTATTATCGTCATTATAAAAAAAATAAAGTCTAATGGATTAGCTGCTCTGTATAGAGCACTTTTATTGTCATAATAAATCACTGGTTGTCTCTTACATTAGAATGCAACTCTCAAGTAGTATAGCAGAAGCCTGATTTTTAAATTCTGCTTTCGATAAGGTGTTACTGTGACTTATTTCAAGGAATCCCCAAGGTAAAACCAGTGACTCTACTCAACGATAATTAGTGAAGCCTTTTAGAGCTGTAGAGGAAGATCGAGGGAAGTATAACCCTTTCACAAATGTGCCTTTCAAGTAATGAGATATATGTTGAGATTTTTTTTAACATATTATTAATACATAATATCCACTTATTTTATTGATAATTAATCTCTATTGAAGAATCTAACTAACTATTTTTTATAAAAAAAATTCTCAATTATATTTTTTTTATCCACAAAATTTGAATCCAAAAAATTTTACTTTAGAAGATATATTTCAGTATCACTCAAACCAATAACTTATTATACATGTAACATATACAATGGTAGGTTGGGACAAAAATAAGGAGGACTAGAATCATGCTGAATCCAAATGTTGGCTAGTTTACAGCCTAAGACCCCAAAAACTGCCTTTGGCAAAGATATATGCCATCAAGAGAATAGGCAAACCTCCAATCTTAGGAAAAAAATAAGAAAGCCAATGTCTTTGATACCAAAATGCTTATCTAGAGTATGAAAATCCATGAAAATTAAACGATTTTTTTAACTTTTTTTTTTTTGCTGAATAATATGACTTTAACATTTTTTCATTTAAATCATGATATTTGGTAACTATATTTATTTTTTCCATTTCAATTTTTTCTTAAGATAAAAATAAGAAGAAAAAAACTGACCAATTTATATTAACTATCAAAGAGGTAAGTACCATAAGAATACAAAAAAGTTTAACGATCCTTTATATATTTTTTTATCGTTATTTATAATATAATTTTATTTTTTATAGAAAAATATAGAGGTTTTCTTTTGTATTGGTAACCAGTAACTGCCATGGATTTAGACCTCTATTTGTTTTGGGTATCTGACTCCATTGTTGCTCTTTCTTTTATGTTTTTTTTTATCGATACTCCGATTAACCCAAATATCAACAAAGTGGGCTGGGCTAATTGTTCCTTACAAGTTGCAATCAGTGGACATTCCGTGAAAGCCCATTACCTCCATGAGAGCCCAGTGATAAAACAGTCGTGTTAACCCAAAAACGAGGAACAATATTCAAATAATTTAGATGGTACACAAAATGTGAAAATGGGATTTCATGATATTGACATGGATAACAATTACTAGTATTCTCCACACAAAATAGTCAGTGGTGTTAAAAAACAATGGTCCTAACAAGTGTCTCATGTCTGAATAAAATCGCCTCCAATCTTACCTACGATAAAGAAAAGAAATAGGTTTTAATTGGCCATAAAAAGAAGAGAAAAAGTACCTTCATTTCTCCCAAGGACGCGCTACCTTTATAAGGAAATTGGAATAAGCCCAAGGACCAACCTATTTTAACTTTTGTGGGGACTGGGGATGATTTAAGATTGACAAAAGTGAAAAAAATCCTTCACTTGTTTGAACTTTTTATAATTAGCTTCTTAGAACTGTACAAAAACAATGGTATAATAACTAAGAAAAGTAAATTCAACTTGAAGTTTTGAAATTTATTATCATATTCTTTTTATCAATATACAACTAGTTATTTCATTTTTCAAGTTATAAAATATTTTATTTCTAACAATTAAAACAAAAGGAAAATGCAACCCCCTGTTTTGCTATATTGAGGAAAAAAAATTTCCCTTTGTAAATCTCATTCTTATCCCTTTATATATATATATATATATATATATATATATATATATATACACACATATAAAGATAATAAAAAGGGGATATTTTTCCCATATCTAATTTCTTTCCTTAATATAAACAAGACAATTAAACAGGCAATATCTCTTGTTGACTTTATTTACAATCTTAGAATTAGTGAGACATGCAGTCATCCGATTTGCATCATCTTTTCTTTTCTTGGAAAAGATTCACCAAGAAAAAGAAAATCTTAGAAAGATGTCTACCTTGATTAAGTAGAATGCAAACAACTTGTCAAATTAGTAAACGAGAAAAGGAGCAAATAAAACCAAATTGATGTCGAGCTTTTGAAAAAATGTGGTGTATGTACTCAAAGTCATAGCTTCTCTTATGAAAATACTTCTACTTGTTTATGGTAATGGAAAGCTAGTTAGGGGCTATATCTAGGAAGCAATAGACAAGGCCAAGGAAACTGTTATGAAGTGTTTTAATACGATGTAGGCTATATCTTATGAATTGTTCGATGATGAAAGCAAAAGTTTAAATAATAAAAAAAGTACTTTGGTTGTAAGCACAAAGCTAAGTTCCCTTATGATGAAAGTCAGTAATAACAAAATATCTGCATGTAATGAGATAGAAGAAAAGATACAAAAAGATTTTTACACTAATTAATTTATCTCATCAACAAAGACTATATCGAATCTTTAGTATTCACTAAGATTTCACTATCTCAAAGATAACAAACAATGTTTTTTTTTTTCACAACCAAAGTATTATTTACACTTATTGATGAGATAAGTTTAAAGTTATTGTCAATGTTACATCAATTCTTTTAGTAATAACTAAATATTTGTTTACTAAAGAATATTGGAAATAAACATTGACAAAAACTCTAGGGATAAAAAAATTCTATCTTAAAAGCAAAGAGAAGATTATTTTTAGTCCTAGATAAACATGGACAAATCATAATGTATCAAAAGGGACCAATTTTTTTCACAATTATTTAAATATTTAATTTCTAATAAATACTTATCTAATAAATATTATTGAGTTTCACAAAACTATTTATTATTAGGTTTATGAAAAAAACTATAAATAAGATGCACTACTAAAAAAATTAAGCAAACATCAACTTAATGCTCTTCATTTTTATTATATTTTTTTTTCTTATATAAATATATTAAGGTTCTTGAGAGAGAGGGGGAGGGGGAAACGTCCCTGCTTGCCCCCTTCCATTCGACCTCGTCCTTGGAGGGAGACTCTTGTTCCAATGAAAAAAGTTTTAATTTTGAATGTTGGAACTCAGTAAATATGATATTAAACATCATTTCTATATAACAGAATAATCAAACATGAAAGTCTGTTGCTTAGTGCTTTTAGTACTTTGACTTTGCATTAGCTAGAAATTTTCACTTATGTGATTTGATACGATGATTTTCTCTGAACAATTGTTTCATTCGCTTCTACTTTTGTGTTAGGAGCCTTAGTAAATAATCATTTTTCAATTAGTGATAATATTATCACATCTCTTTATATTTTGAGTAATGTAATTTCTCCAAAACTTCTAAAACATACTTGCTTATATTATTTAAAAATATAAAGAAGTATTACCAACATATTTCTAATACATTCTTTTAAATAATTTTTATAATATTAATTAAAATTATTAAAAATTATAAATTTTGATAACTCTTATTTTTTATTTAATGAGTCTCTTTTTTTATTTTATAATTTTTGATAAATTTAAATTAATAGTAGAATATTTATTGAAAAGAATATGTTAAAAAATATATTATTAGTATCCATCGTGAAGTAACACTTAGACAAAGTCTTAAAGTACACAATTAGGATATGAAAGAAGAAAATTCAATATGATTAGACAATTATTGCCTATCTTTTCTATCTAGCTACTAAAAAGTTATTAGTACCATTTTTTTTAAATAATTATTAATACCATCTATTCCATCTTATATTTTTATGACTTTATTTATTACATTCAAATAAGATTGCATATTTTGTTATTTCAAGAATCCCATACAAGGAAAGCAACTGCTCTATATTAAACTTTGTACGTTATTTTTACACTGCTTAATTGCGATTTAATTATTAATAGTCAGCAAAACATTGCCGTCTGTTCCAAAAACAAAAGCCCGTTAGCGCCCCCAAAGAATATATATTTATTCAGAGACAGAGAATATATGATTAATAAACCGGTAGTACAGATCTCCTTTACTAAATTCATACATTCGTAACCAATAAAGTTATTATCAACCCACATAAGAATATTACGATATTTCGTTGGGCAAATAAAATATGCCTGTACATCATCTTACGTCACTCATGAAAAAAAAAGTTGAGTAATGTTATTCTTACAAAGTTTTATTTCTAAAGAATCTAAATAAGAAAAGGATTACTATCTAATTTTGATTTTATCTGTTTAAATTAAAGTTAAATATCCAAAAATTATAACATTACATGCACGCGCCAGTCACCACACTCAATCAAAAGTGATATCTAAAAAGATTTTAAGAAGCATTTTTCAATATATACACTACTAAATAAATTTACCTTTTCATTCTCGAACGAAGGTGAAACAAAGTAAAAAAAAAAGGATATGACTGACAAAAAAGGAAGAAGTAGGAACAGAATATAACATTTGATCCTAGCCATGAAAGAATTACAAAGTAAAAAATTGTTTATGAACAATTCCAAAAACAGAGAGGCTGATTAAGAAGTCAAAGTCAAAAGCTGTTCTAGGTACTCAGCACCCAAGTCCTCGAACACCAGCACATTTTGCGAAGTGCTGCTGAACTCTAATTGTTCCCTCTGATCAACCTTGCTCTTCTTCTTAGATTTGGACTTTGTTCTCATAGTGTGTTTTCTCTTAAGAGCCAAAACAGGGGAGGAACCTTCTTCCCATGGCTTACTTGGCATATCTTTAAGGGACTCCCTCACCACTTCCTCTGGAAAATTCAGCACAGCAAGAGACCCTCTTGTAGAAAACGCGGCTTGATCATAAGCCAAAGCCGCGGCTTCGGCCGTGTCAAAGGTTCCGATCCACACTCGAACGCCGTTTCGAGTGGAATCTCTTATCTCCGCCGCGAATTTCCCCCACGGCCTCTTCCTCACTCCTCTGTATATCCTAGGCTCCTTCGCAACTTGTTGCGAAGGTAGCGGTGGTGAAGACAATGATGGTGGTGGTTGTACTTCTTTTCCTTCCTCGCAGGTCGTGTTAGATGAGACTTCTTGTAACTCAACGCTACCAATACAAATGGAAACATTGGACGCCGAGGATGTTTCCTTGGTTTGTGATTGTGACGAATTGTCGCTGAAGTTGTTGAAGATGTCATCCAAAACAAAGTTGTAGTCCCAAGAGAAAGTGTCTCCACAAATAGAGGAGTTTTCTGGGAAGAAACTAAGGTTTTGGTTTAGGAAAAAAGTGGAATCAAAATCTAAATCCATCTCTTGGAATGGAAGTGCACACAACAATTTTGAAGTTTGAAGTTTTGTAGTAGTTTAGTGTCACTAAATTGTGTGTGTTTTTGAAGTTTGAGTGAACATATATCTAAAGGGTTGCACTTGCCTCCTTTATATACCCGTAGAAAAGAAGGAAAGAAAACGACTTGAAATTTGTGGATGGATAAATCATTTGAATTAAAATATTAATAAGTTAGTTATAATGAAACAGTGAAGTTTATATTGTAGGGCAAGGAGGATGGATGGATAGATGTCTTTGAATAATTATAATTATCATCATTTGCTTGCATTAAAGAAAAGAGGTAGTGCTTAAATTCGAGCAGTAAATCCTTTTCGGCACATAAAAAAGGATATGTATATAAAATATAAATTAATTTAGGCACGTGAGTCAAACAAACAATCAAGTCACGTGGGCCTCCTCCAATGGAAAAGAAGGTAGGACTGAGTTGGCCAATGGCCATTGGAATGGGGGTGAATAGATTTCGGTACATTATTATAGTACTTGTCTTCTTTATAATTTTGTTTGAAAAAAAGTAATGGGAGTTGGCTTATTTTAAATATGAATTAATTTTTTTACACAACAAAAAATATTCATATTTGAAATAAATTTATGTTTAGTATAAACTAAAAATATCATCTATTGGATTACTTATTGAGGGCGTGATTATTTTTTTGTCTCTTATGTTTTTGCTAAAGCAAGTAACATTTTCATTTAATCAAATATAATTCTATTTTCCTAAAATTAAAAAGTATCTAATGATTTTCTTAAATTTTATAAAACATTTGAAATGCTGTTTTTTTAAATATATATATATATATATATATACTATTATACATACAAATCTTGCATAAAATTATACTTAATTGCAAATAAAAGTTAGAGGAACATATGTGTATATGGTTATTAACTTTTATAAAAGGTTACTTGCAAATATTGTAACGGACTTTTTGATGAGTATATAAAAGAGGTTGATTAAAAGTATTAAATATTTTTAATTACATACAAAAATTTGCATTGTTAATATATGGTAAATATTTCCTTTATTTTATATTTTATTTGTCAATAATATTTTAAGAACACTTATATTTTGTGTTGATTTGCATTGCTGATTTAAGTGTTTTTTTTTGTTAAGAACACTTAACAAATATATATATATATATATCAGAACATTTGTATTGTTAAAAAGTCATTGATTGGATTAATTTTAAATTCAGTTTTTTTAGTAAGAAAATGAAAACAATGTGATTGAAAGAAAAAATCTCACTAAAGATATGTCAATTTTTTTAACAAAGATTAATTATTAATAAAATTAATAAATAATTTACACCAATATCATAATATAAAAAAAAACATTATTACAGTGTAACAGTTTAGCAAAGGAATTGTGTCAGCACAGCTTGTCCTGCTCCCAACATTTATCTGTCTTGCGTCGTTGCATACAACACCCAACATTTTCATTTCTCTGTTTTGCCTCCGTTTATGTTTAAATTGAAAAAAAGATAGTCTTAAATTATTAAATATAATTCAATTAATTTAAATTATTTTCTAGTGAAAATATACGAATATGCAAACAATTAATTCTTCGTGTAAAATCAAGAATCCTTAGCCTTAGTCATCCACTACAACTGATAGATACGGTTCAGTGTTCGATGGACAGCAAAGTCTGATTCCTTGTCTTTTTTTTTTTCATAATGAAAATTTGATAATGTGTTGTACTTATAGTTACACACTCCAATTAATATTTTTTTATCATTTTCTGAAAATCACTTTCAACTTTGTCGTTTTGTTTTTTTGAGGGTAGATTCATTGTTGTCGTCGTTACTATACTGAACATAGATAGGGCAAGACAAACCTGGATATTAATAATTATATTATGAAAACCTCGATCATTTCAAACAGACAAAAGTTTAGGTCAGGCCTAGTAAATTTTATATGGATTTAGTTATATGACATTTTATTTATATAACATTAGGTTTTTATTTAAATTTGACCTCTCTTTTTAAGAATTTTATATGATCTTCTAAAAACTTATTGATGCATTAAGGACTAACCTTTTCAGATTAATCAAATTAATTTATAATATAAGTTTTAAAATATTTCGTGTGTGTGTAATCAGATAATGTTTTTTTCAAATGCTTAAAATATGAATTATTTTATTAAATAGGTTTTTAAAAATATATTTATATGTCTTTTGTTTTTTTCATTACATGCATAAGATCGCAAACATGTATAAACTTTCCATGAATTTTATAACTTATTATCACTCATAATTTCATTATCTGAATTGGTCGTATCATAATTAAAATAACCCGTATAGTTTTCTACGCATGCACATACACATACACTATTTCTACGTATATTTGAAAATCTTACGATGATTACTTGTATACTCAAGGATAAAATTAAGTGGAGTATTTAAAATATTTTTTTGTTATACGTTTTTAATAAAAACGTGTGTATATATTATTTAATTACTTTATTTCAATTTTAAAAAAATTGCACACGGAAATATACATATATATAGGCATAATATATCTCATGTTGTATTTAATATGCTTGCTAAGTTAACATAAAAGTTGGGAAATAATTAAAAGATTATCGTAGGCCACCAGGCACTAGTGAAAAAGAGGTTGAATACACTGTATTTTTCCATTCCAATAACCTATCTTTGTCCAACTTATAGACCCTAACCTTCTAAGGTTGTAGAATATGTGCTAGTGTTACATCAGCCGCCAGCGTGTCTTCTCCTTTGCAAATAAATAATTCAAGACCATGTAACTTACACTGTATTCGATCCTGTTCTATAAATCATTGTTGAATTTTGTTTGTTCTTCTTCTAGAAAAATATATAAAGTAGCAGCGTATTTATCCGCCAAAATAAATCTAGTAACTATATATTGTACTTATTTGTTAACAATTAATGAATATGCATGCTGTCGGAGAAATCATGCTTTTTTTATGGGATTTTGAATTTAGTGTATTTGGCAAGTTATTTTAACTCAATTATAGTTTATTTAATGAGTTTATAAGTTTGTTTTATTAAAATAAATGTGTTTAGTAAATGAAACTATATCCCTGAGTTATAATATTTTTTAGACTTTTTTTTCTAGAAAAAACGTTATAGCTTATAGCTTATTATTAATATGGTTAACTAATTGTTATCTTTCATATTTAATTTGTTTTTCATTTGTTGTCTCA
>PYAF01001177.1:671639-687414 GCA_007407185.1 Glycine tomentella
GATTAGTCAAATACAAGTTTATAGACTAAAAACATTAATAAAAAAGTTGAAAAACCTTGATTAATCAAACAAAAATCAATTTTTAAAAATAGGAATTAAAAAGCTAGTTAACCCTAAAAAAATAAGTGACTTCCAGACTAGCATTTGAAATTTAATTAACATAAGTTTTGTAAATTCGAATATACGTTTTTATTAAAATAATAGTTTAAAGCAGATTACATAGGAAATAAATGATTTCATTGTATGTAGTTATAGGTTTAATTTGCAAGTTCATATTTTTTAAAGAAGAAAGTATTAATAGATAAAAACAATCTTATGTCATAATTTAAATCATGTTCTTGGCAAATCCAAAATATTCAATACAAGAAAAAAATGTTAACAGTAAAAATCATGAAAAAAAATTAATTATCTTAAAAAACAAAAAAAAATACAAAATCATTTTATTTTAGTGTAATGTAATGTCGACTGACCGAGGCTAATTGCCTCAGTGTCATTGTCAATTCTATAGTGAAAAAATAGCATCAATCACACCCACTGTAAATAAATTGACGCTACAAGCCTGCAAGTAATCAAGATTCAATCCTAAAAATATATATTCTTAGTATTAAAACTTCAAATATCATTTATGCGTGTACACATGCATATATCTGCTAACAATTGTAACGATGCATATAGTGACAAAATGTAAACAAGCAATGAAGGTATTAAACCAATTTATTTTAAAAAGATCAAGACTATTTGAAAATTAAGTATTCAACTACTTTGAAGAAAAAATAGTCTATATACCAACAGCTTAAAAGTTTATTGTATTATCCAATTAAAAATTATTATGTAAAATAAATTTTAAAATTTTAAAATGATTATTTTAAAAAATATTTATTATGATTTCTATTTTATTAATAGTGTAATTTTAAATTAAGTAAGATAAAATCTTATTTTATAAAAAATTTAAATCCCATCTTCACACGTTAAAAAATAGTTTTTAGTAATTTACATTGAGGGATAGTATATACATACTTTAAAAAATAAAATGAAAAAGAAAAGAACATATTTTTATAATTTAATTTATTATTATTTAATAGTATCATAAGTTTTGTCTTGATAAATCGTTAAAAAGTCTCGTTATAATTATTAGAAGCATCTGATAAGTTCAATTTCATACATTGTTGGTGGGATACCGTTATGATGATAAAGAGAATGAAGACAGTAAAGCTTTGAAAGAAAGATTGAAACTTTTATGGGTGGGCATTAATTACTATCAACTTGTAATAAAGTTAGTACTACAGGCTAAGCTACTTGCACGACATTAAATTAAATATATGCAATTATTTATAAGCTTAGGCCTGGACGCCTCGTGCTTTTTTACGACATAAGAAGATACATGTATCTCTGTTACCTGTCCCAATTAGAAACATATATTTGACGCTTTCTTTTCATGATCAGCACTGATTTAACATCTTCGTCATTTGTATTTGGTTCAAGACAAAAATCAGTTGGTCTATCAGATCGCCTGGACTTCTTTTCAAAATTCAAAGTCAAGAGGAATAACCTAGAAGCCATTGTTGAATACCATACATAGTTTGAGAATATATTATAGACTATTGTGTTTGAATGACACTAATTAGGTTTCGTTTATTTTAATATTGGATAAACTACTAACGTGTGTGGATTAATATTTGTTACGGATTGTTCTAAAGTAATTTCAAATTTGAGTATAGGTATGCAGGCATGAAGCTACAATCAATACTTAAAAGAGAGATCTTTGCATTCTATAATAGTCTTGCTCAAATAAAAATGCCTTGATAAAATATACTTATGGTTTTATATAAAAAAATAAGGAAAATTATTTTGATAAAAAAACTTAAATATTTAAATATAATTAAAATTTGTATTCAAATTATATTTAGTTATAAAATCTATATTGAACTATGTATTGTAGCAAAAAAATTATTTTATGTATTTATTTTCAATTAACATTTTCTGTCATTTATAAATTATCAATACAAAATTTTTAAAATCACTAAGTGCGTGGATCAATTAAAGTAGGATTATTTAAGCTTAATCAGAGGTTTTGATCAATTTGATTCTTAGATATACAACTACATTAAATATTTAAAAGGAGAGTTTTGTCATTCATAATGATCCTATCTAGTCTAAACGACATTGTCACTCTAATGTTAACATATATGTTTATTAAAATCTATATATGTTGAAGAAATTTAAAATTAATTTAATAAATATTTTTTATAAAAGCAAAAATATATGCTATAAATAATTTAGACAAGTCAATCTCGTGATTTATTTATTTATTAAACCAATAAAACTCAAACTTTCAGTTAAACTCGTTTAAATGATTAAATGAGTCAAGTTTAAGCAATTCATTTATTTTAAAAACCAACCTTAAATTTTAAGTGTTTAGCTTAGCTTGACTTACTTAGACCCCAATGTTATTAGACTCAAACCAATCATAGACTTAATTGGGGTACTGGATTAGAGATCAATTCAATGAGTCACCAGTTGATTGATATGCATGATCTAGTTTATATTAAAAAAAATTAATAACATGTAAGCTTGTAAACTTAAAATTTAAAGTTTAATAAAATTCAACATATTTAGAAGCATAATTATGAACTTGTTTCAAATTTTGAGCATACAACATAATTTTTTTAAAAATTTAGTATACATAAACAACCATAAGTTAGAATTTAAAATATATACTATTGTTGTACAATGACAAACATAATCTAATACAAACACACAAATTAGTCAAGAAAAAATTAAAAATGGTAATAACTTTATCATCTCAAATTTCAAAATGTGATTATACTTGATAAAAAATATAAACAAATCTATAAACGACACAAGTGTTAGATATTTATATTTATTTTTCTTATATACATGATGTTGTTGAATGGTAAAAAAGAAATGCATGACTCGTTAAGTTAACCGGGTCATTGATTCATATCTAAATCGGATCACATGGAGTTGGACTAGTTCGCACCAGATCATATGTGAAACCAATCCAATAGGTGTGACTTGAACCGATTTGATGTTCAGGATCAACGGATCGACTCGACCTATCTAAACCGAGTTTAATAATTATGATTACACCTCCTAAGGCCGTAATAACAACCAACAAGCATATATTTGGATAGATATAATATGTTTAAATATACATTGCTTTTATTTCAATTGATCTCAAGTCAAAGTTAAATATATAACATCAAATTAATCTAAAATTAAATTTAGAAATACTAAAACTAACAGAATTTGCCTTATTTAAATTAGAACTGAACAACATCGGCAAAATTTATATTTGGTCCAATTTTTTTTCTTTTTTCTTTTAAAGTCCAGGGCTTTGAAACATCGCTAATACTAACATTGAAATTAACTAATTTAACTCATTAGAGTTTACCTAATATTGAGAATTAGATAAATGTATAAAGATTTAGATTTTTAATCTTCTTTGTCGCCATTATAAAAAACTAAAAACAAATGAACCAATTGTTCCGTTGAATTTTTATTGTGAAAATTAATAAATAAATAAATTATTTGTTGCTTCAATTATTTAGGAAGAGGGTTAGCACTTCATTATTGATTAATATTTATTAAAAATGATAAAATTAAGAATAAGAAGTGAGACGTACTCACGGTAATTTGTATTTTTTAATAAAATTTAACTAATAATATTTTTTAACCAATAATAAAGAATATGTTAAAAGTGTTTCTCTTATTTTAGTTTTAACAACTTATTTTCATAATTCGATATCCAGCTAACAAAGATAAGTTAAAGTAATTTGAGTTTCTGAAATTATTCTAATAAATCTATCTGTTTTAAAACAGGAATAGTTCATCAATTACTTCATAAACATTTATTGTAATAAATACATCCAAATAAACCCATCAAACACTTACATGCAGTTTGATCAAAGTAAAGGGTAAATATGTTCTCATGAAAATGCTGAATTGTTGATGGGCTGATGGCGCATGTGAATCCCTCAGTTTAGGAAGCTTCTGCATGAGAAAGTGTCTTTGACAGGAAATGGGAATCCTCTGCAATTCCTGTTTGGAAATTGGAATAGCCTGGGAATCCTCTGCAGTTCCTGTGCTATTTATATTTATAAAAGATTGTTTTAAATTAAATTATATATTATTTATAATTTGTAATATTTTTCTTTTAGCACTGTCTAGTAATATTTTTAGTTTTAGTGGTTTTTTTTAAAAAAAATTAAAATACTCATAGATGAATAGTCATCAAGTCTGAAAGCATGAATGAAGAGGCAAATCAGTTACTAGGTTTGAATGGCATTGTGTTTTTTTCTTACGATGAACGGCATTGTGTATTTGTGTTGTTACCTGAAGATTATTTCCTAAATGATGTAATTAAGTGGCGGCCATGATAATGCCAAGTGGGTTAAGCCGAAAGCTGAGCGTGACTGACGATGATTGATGATGCACAGATGAGCCGACAGGTGTAGTTAATGTACCCTCAAATTTGGAAAACTTGTATGACGTACACAGTCATATGACACAGGGGATTTTTTTTTATATATATATATATCTATTTAATGTTTGCAAATATGATCAATTTTACTTAGAATTCTAATATTATTTTTAAAAAATTTATTATTTTGCTAACATGACACGCATCAAAATATATATATTACATGTTATTTTAGAGTTGATATTAACCTAATAATAGATAATTTTTATTTTTTTTATAAAAATCAAAATCATTTTTATGAAAAAATAAAACTTATTACTTTTACAGAAACTAAATATATATTTGTAAATAATTATTTGTCAAACATGTTATTAGTTTCATTTAATATATAAATGTTTGTTTTTTTTTCTATCGTATTCATCGTTTCATTTTTCTTTCTTTTCTTTTATCTATTTAATTGTGGTAACAAAATTGTAATATTATTGTATAAAATGATTTGTCTATTACAAAAGTTGAATAGAACCTGGGATAAAATTGAAAAGGTGAGGCATTTTTGTTTCATTATAAGTATGTATAATTTAACTTATTTTAAAAAATAATTACAGTGTCAGAGTTTTTCGCGGAAAATTTTGAAAAAGTAAGTGATGAACTGATTATTCATTTTAAAACATGCATTCATTGAAAGAGTGAAATAAAAGAAAAAGAAAATAAAGGACACATTAGTTTAGAATAAACTAGCATTTTGATATTTGAAAGATCATAATTTGGTCATTTCTTATTTCAAAAAAATCTGGTCATTTCAGTCTTTTTGAAAGAAAAGAAATTAAACTACTTTTTAGTCCCTTGAATTTTTAATCAGTCAATTATTTTAGTTCCAACCTCATACCTAGAGTTCAATCTTGTCTGTAACAATTCTAGTTACCTTCTTATGTATAAGGTTAAAGGTAAGATATCTCGCCGCTATTCGTCATGATGTGGGTGGGGGGGGGGGGGGGGGGGGGGGGGGGGGGGGGGGGGGGGGGGGGGGGGGGGGGGGGGGGGGGGGGGGGGGGGGGGGGTTGCAATTTATGCATGTTATGGGAGTACTACTAGACTATATACATTCAGGTTTGGATGGATCAATAAGTAGGTCGTTGGATATGTGTATGAAGAGTTTAATTGGGCCGTGGGCCCAAAACTCTGTATTGGGCCATGAATTTCAGCCATGATCCAAATACATCATCATGACGTGAGGTGGCATAACAGGACAATTAAGTTCGAGGGCCTCGCGTACGTGCATCGCTCATTCGTCATGCATGAATCTATCTATCTTATTTGTTTACAGGGTGACATGCTTAGTGAAAGGCAATCACAACTCAACCACATACAAAATTTTAATAATAACTTAATGTTGCACTATTTCTTTTGACTACAACACATTCTATTCATTTTTTTACTAAATTTAAAATAGTTTTTAAAAATTAGTATGAAAGAATATTTTTAAGTTAAAATCTTCCATCAGATAAAAATAAAATATATGAAATTCATTTGTGTGATTTATTAGATGATCCATTGGCGTAGAACTTTTATTATTTACCCAATTACTTGAATCAGATGTACAACAATTAGTTGTAAATATTATTATAATATATATATATATATATATATATATATATATATTCCTTTAGTGTTTTTTAAGGCATATATTCGCCTAGGGTGTCAAACATTACTTAATATTTAATTAATTACAGAATTTAAAAGAGGTGGGAATTCAAACCGTCTCTTGCGACCACATGCATGGTCAAGCTTTACCACGGACTCGATCATGCATATAAATACTCCTTATCCCTTAAGCCTAAACCAGTTAACACTTTGCAATCTCAAATAAGCTACCTTCAGTGCAAGAAGCAAAACAGGTTTGAACTAATTGAGTTTGTTTTTGTTTCTAACTCTAACAAATGGAGGGAGGGAGAGGAGTTGTGAATGGAAACCCTTCAAACACAGATGTTCGGTACAGAGGGATTCGTAGGAGGCCATGGGGCAAGTTTGCAGCAGAGATTCGTGACCCCACGAGAAAAGGGGCTCGAATATGGCTTGGAACCTTTGACACTGCTGAACAAGCTGCACGTGCTTATGATGCTGCTGCTTTTCATTTTAGGGGTCATAAGGCCATACTCAACTTCCCAAATGAGTATGGTCATGTCACTCCTAATCCAAATAACAATTATTCTTCAACTTCATTGCCTCTTCCTTTGTCATCGTCTTCGTCGTCTTCTTCTTCTTTCCCTTCGTACTATGGGGAGGGTTCGTCGCAACAACAACAAGGAAATGATGATGACACTTTTGAATTGGAATGCTTGGACAATAAGTTGTTGGAAGAACTCCTTCAGCAGGCGCCTGATCGTTCAGGCAACTGATCGATCAAATTAACAACTAGTTATAGCTGCAAGAGATTGGTCCTGCTTTAATTACGTCCATTAAATTGGCATGCAGCAAATTTAAGCCATCTGTGTGGTTTCTATCTTTGTTTTTGTTAATGTTTCTCAAAGTTAAAGCTATTTCAAACCTTCAGATTGGTTATTATCATAATTGTAGAATTTAGGTCACACAAATAAAGAGTATATTTAACGTTTTGTGGAAAGTACTGGCCTATCCTATTAGTATGATATATAAGTTACTGATTTCTGATGAACACTACACTTATACTGATCAGAGGGTATGTATAAAAAACTCTGATCAGCCTCTTTTTTTCTTTTTTCAATAGAATGAAGGCTAATTAACGGGAATTTGGTCCAAAATTAATTCCATTAATCTTGAGCAATGGATTATTCTTAGCATTATAATCCGACCAAACTTGGGATTATTTGTTAGGATGTTTATGGCATATATAGAATATATCTTATTTTGGAATTGAGTTATGTTTTAATTAATAGGTTATTTAAATTAACCTTACATATATATGCTTTGGGCTACTGAAGCAATCCAACATTGTAGCCCCTTAATTAATTAGGGTTCCTGGTTATGACTCTAGCTTGCTCGACGATGCTAAAGTGGTGGTCACTGGTCAGAATTCAGCAACGATGATTGTTTTCTGGCTTTGAGTTTGTGGGCTATAGGCCAAATTGATTACTAAGGTGTATTCAAAGCCATTTGTCATTCCATGATTTCACCCACCTAATTAGATCCTACCCCTAGATAGTATGTTCCAACTACTAATTAAAGGTAGGTTAAATTCAAATTATGTTATTGTAGCTTATGGACCGATGCGCGGGTAAACAATAGAGATTATCGTATATGTATTTTCTTTTCCATCTTATTTCAATTCCATTTTTCTTCTTATCTCTTTTTATTTTTCTTCACATCATTTATATATCGATCATATCTATAATTTTCTCTTTCTTTCTTTATTTGTTCTTTTTGTTTCTTCTTCCTTCCACTAATTATACGTGCAAAAAATGAGATGCACATTTAACATTTTCTTAATTAATAGACTGATCGAAGGGAGATAGATGGATTTGAGATGGCTGTGAAGCTAGATAAAAAGCAATCTATATTGCAGAATCGACAAGTGTATCGATCATTACAAGTAATAAAGTGTAAGTAGAGTATCGTCTCTACGAGGATTGAGACACTAATTTTATCGTAACTTGATAACTTAAAATTGGAATGACAAATAATATATTTTTAAAGAGAATATGATTGTATTTTGGAATTGATAAAATTTAATAACTGAATTAAAAATTAATAAAAATTCAAAAACAATATTAATTAAGAGTTACGCATTGATGAGGAAGAATTGTGGTTAGAGCATATTCACCTTTAATCCCTACCTTCTGTATTTGAACTAGTTACTAATTTCAATTATTCTAATTGCTCAGAGGATGTATTTTTACATAAATTAGTTAAATCTTAATTCCTTAATAATTTAACCCTTTAATCCAATTAGAAATCCTAATTCCTTAGTGATTCCCTATTAAGTTAAGCATTAAGCTAATACATTTATTGCTATGCAATCATACATTCTTATCCATAGGTAATATAAAAACTGTTATTTTACTGCTTTCAGAAATTAGAGTTCTAACATTCTTAATGTAAATCCTAATCCTTAGAACCTCACTAGAATGATCAAGTCTAATAAGGAATAATTAATTTAAGAACAAAATAAAATAAAACAATTATCACAATCTATATTAATACCAATCCAACTATAGAGGAGTTCACATTGGTTCTAACTCTAACCACACTAAAGAAGGTTAGCCAGACATGCTCATATCTAACCTTAAACACATAATTAACATGTACCTAGACAATAAAAGAGGTACATGCTTTTCAATCTTGATTTAATCATCTCCTATTGACCTTGATTTCTCCTCCTCGTTCTCTCTTACGTTTGTATGTGTTATTTTCTGTCTAAAAGTCTCCTTTTTGTTTTCTGCACGTCCATATTTATATTTAGGATAACTAAGCTCTTCTGTTCTGTTTTTGTGACAAATCTTTCTTGGTTATACTTCTTTCTTTCTTTTCTTGATTCATATTAAACAAAATATGCATAAATTAAGTAATAGACCAAGAATTGATGAAATTTAAACTTATTCTAACCTTTATTGATAAATTATGATTAAATTATTGATTATTTTAACTTAAAACTATTATATGCTAGCAGCATATCAATGTGCATGATAGATAACCTGGAAATTGATTTCTTTCCGTAGTGGCATATGGAGGCATGGATTTTCCGGAAAACTATATGATTAGAATCCAAACTTAACGCTGTTTCCTTGGTTAATTAATTTATTCCTGTTGTCAGGGAATATTTTTGGTTAAATTTCAGGTAGAGAAAAAAAATCAGAAAATAACAGTGACCCATTTTCACTTCATCTTGTGCTTTGAAGGTTTTTATTTAGTTTATTTTTTTTTTTCTTAAACAGACTCCAATCCATCTCTTATTAAGTTGATCACACAGTTCCAGCTCATTTTTTTTTTTTAAAATGTAAAATGTAATGCCTAAAACCTAAGCCTTTTTAAAGTATGTGTTTTAGTCTATATAACCGTTTGTCAAATATTATTGGAAGGAATATACTATCTGGTACGAACGGTTTTTCATATTTTAGAACTAATGAGTTGTACATCCAAATCAATTTATATATTTGTTTGATATTTCATTAGTATTCATCTGAAAAAAGATCTTTGGTCCTATTTGAAATTCGTATGCTTTGTGCTATCAGTTTTCGCACTAAATAGCATTGCTCTTACCCAATAAAACAATAAAAAAAAATCCTTATACTCTCCAATCATGTGTGAAATGTTGGTAGAAATAGGGCTGTGGTATAAGAAGAAAAGAAAAAGTCATGATGGTGGTTTTTAACATTTTTTTTTGTTTGTTAATAAGCAAAATAAAGTTATTGATAATGACATGCCATATAGCACTAATTAAGCTGTCTTAAGGTTTAACCTGTACAAAAGGCGAAGAGAAAAGTAAACTATAAACCCCAGCTGCTACCACATGGCTATCAACAGAGATCGAATTTATGATGTACCAATAAATACAATAAGAGATACGAAACAGTAGCAACAAGGTACAAATAGTATGTCTCTGGTAAGGGCCACGAAGCTGTCCATGAAGATTCCACGTACCCCGATATATAAAATCAAACCTTAATTTTCAAAATCACATGCATGTTCCAGTAAAATCTATGCTGCATTCAAATTGCAAACGCCAGTGCAACTTCCACATTTTAATTACCATGACAATTCTACCACTTGTTATGAACTAATTAATGGACCGAATCCTCGTGCTTCCAGAGGTAATTAATCAATGAATGGGTATATCGAGAACCAATTGGACCGAGAGCAAAGTCATGATAATAATGATAGTGGTTACAACTCGCAAAAAAGGAAGATGTAAGATTATTAAATTATTTGGGTGGTTAAAAAAATTGAAATGAAAAAAATTACAGATTTAATTTCTATAATTAACAACAAAAAATTAATATTTATCAATAAAAAATTTCGAAATAAAAGACAAAGTTGTAGTACAGTATTATAATGCTATATTTGCTATTGGGTGAGGGTGAAATTTTAGTGTTATTGCATTCTTTAGTCTATACGAGACTTGAAGTGATGAAAATTAATAGTGGGTGCAAGGTAGTTTAGTCAAGGAGGTGGAAATGGAGATTTTACAACTAAGGGTTGGAATTTTGAAGAAAATAAAATGAGAGAATTAAGAGCAAAGGCATAAAGTAAGGTCACGTTTATGATGTATGTTTTTTATGGGACAAGGATTATGATTATTATTTATGGAGTAGTATATTTAGATGATAAGATAGAATCACTGTTAAATAAAGCCAAACTTTTTAATAGTAATTCTTAATATAAAATTATAAATTATGTAACCACTATTAAAGGATTTCCATGTACTTTTAATAGTAGTTGTACAATGAACTACCATTAAATGGCACGGCATACTTCTAAAAAAAAATGGCCACACGTTAGTAACACTTTCTTTTATAGCTGTTTTTCTAGGCCCTTTCTTTTATAGCTGTTATTTACTTTATTTTATTTTATTTGCCTCCACACCCTTTTTATATCAGTAGGGTACTAAAAAATCATCATTATTAAGATATTATTAGCATCATTTTTTTAATAGCGATGTATTTAATTCTATTTTAAGGTATATTTTCCAATTATAACTTTTAAAATATTGTGTAAAAAAAATCTTTAACTTTTAAAATATAAAAACCAAGCCAAATTGATGACACAACTAGCTAATATTTGATTTGAAATATTGGTTTTTCGTTTTCGACTAATATATATTTTTTATCATTGTATAATAGTCATTTTTAAGATTTTGTCCTTAAAACTTTTTTTTTTTGAAAATGGTCTTCGTTTTTTTTTTCTTTCGATGAAAAGATAAATTTTATTAACACGGTACCAAGGGTACCATTTCAGTTACAGGACATAGAGATTACAATAAATGAATTCAACTAGTTCTTCCCAATATGAAAATGGTCTTTGTCATATGATATTTTTTTCCTTTTGTTCCTGATGTTAATTTGCATTCGTTAAATGGTGATGTGGCTCATGGAATGCCACCTCAATACGGTACCAAGGTTATCATTTCAGTTACAGGACATAGAGCAGATATACATGGAATCACTATTTGTTATTTGTCACCGTTTCCCTTTTCTGATTACTATTTTCGTTGTTGTTGCTTAAGACAAGTGGAGCGTGCTGGTGAATTATCGTGCAGTCTTTCATGGACTAATGGCGGCTTAATTCTTAACGACATTTTTACAATTATATTGTAATATTATCAATTCAATGTAATTTTATATTTCGTTTTATAAATGATGTAACTTACAGTAGTAATATGAACCATAATGACGACTTTGTAATAATTTTATTTATTTATTGACATTTTTCATTAAAATTCTATATTTTATTTAAAATATAAGTAGTAGTACTCCCTAAAATTGTACATTTATGAACCATAAGAGTATTAATTTTACTAGTAAGTCGTTTTAGTACATGAGTTGAGATAAATTTATTGTATGTTATTTTATACTTTACAATGAGTGAATGACTTGCCATAATTGAAGTCGTGCTTATGGTCATGACTTTCCTATCTCAACGTTCAACATCTGGAATGAATGCAGTGTATTTACATAATTGCCCAATTACAAAAATTTGTAAGGAGCAATAAACAAAATACTGAATATTTTTTAAATTAACAAGAAATGTTAAAATTTTAAGAGAAAAATATTTGTGCACAGTAGATTTTTACACAAGACAATAATAATAATACTTTGTCACATCATTTTTATTAATTGTTTTAATACTTAACATTTTTTATTCTTAAAAATTAAAGATAATAACAAATTTATAATAACTAATACATTTATTATGTTTAACTAGATACATTGATTAATACTTATAATTTGAGAGCAAGTGTCATGCTATACATAAGCCACAAATTACTAGTCTGGCCGTTGAAATTAAAGAAATAAATGTTTTGAACCTGCTATTAATATTTCTGCTTGGATCAGCAGTGAGAAATTTCTGGCCACAAATTTTCGGTCATTTATCCAGTGTGTAACTGACTTGACTTCCCTTCCTCTATCTCTTTTTTACTTTTTAAAATTTTTGTTGACTTCAATTCTTTCTTAAGAATGGGTTCTCTTCCAACCGTTTTAATTTAACATTTTTTCACTTTCACTTAACAAAACTGATACATAAAATTAATAATTACATATTTTAACCTATTTTCACGTGGGAAGAAAATAAAGTATGATACTAACCCAACAACAATTATGATGATGAGTGGATTTCAAATTTTATACGTCGAATGTAGAATTATTTTTGTCTAGAAAATAAATTTACAAAACAAAAAAAAGACACTTTAATCGACGCTCAAGTAAGTATTATGAGATGAATATAAAATGATTATGAAATTAGGTGTGAGATCAGATATATCTAAGGTTTAAAGAAAATATATATTAATAAGGTTGAATTATAGATAAATTATAAATAAGTAATAACTTGTAGATAAATTATAGATATATTAGAAAATAAAATGATTATATTTATTTGAATAATCAAAGACAGTTGATATACAGTTAATAGAGAGATATGCTCAATAGGCATCTATGATCCTGTAAAAGGTTGAGGTGAGTGTTCCTGAAATAAGACTTACAAGAAAAACGGATAAGTTTGTTCGAAGTAACATTTGAAGAATGAATAAACACTATTAATATAATAATCTAACATGAAAAATGTGTAAGCTAACTATTTTAAAATTTGTACAACTTCCAAGAGGCTTGTCGTGTTGGGTCCACGCTTTTGATGATTTGCTTCCTTTTGTTCGATGTTGGTCTAGGTGATCTCTGCGACTCTGGCATAACATACTATCATCTTTTAGTTTATTTGTAAGAAGTATAAAAAAAAAATCATAATAACTCGTGAATACTGTTCAACGAAGTGAACTGCATATCAATTTTGTTTTGTTCTCATGAAATGAATCAAATAAAATGACACGACAAGGAAAATTAAAATAGAAAAACCTGAAAAGGTTGCCGTATTGAGCTACAAGCTCGAAGAGTTACGTTAGGATAAGTCGCAGGGAACAACTTTACGGTATTTGGTCGTCTTACTATCAAAGGAATAAATCAAAAATTTAATTGAAACACAATAATAGTAAAGAAAGTTAATAAAGTGTTATTATTATAAACGGTCGTCAATATTTATTATATTATATAATAATAAAGTATAATAATTTAAAATGTTATTTAATATTAATGGACTTTATAAAAAAAGAAAGAATTTTCGTTGAACTGTATATAAATAATGAACGCACCAAATAAAGTAAAATTATTTTAATGTTATTAAATTAATATTTAATAATATTAAAAACATAAGATAATAACTACATGCTAATTAAACAATATATCTTTCCAATAAACCAAAGATATCGATCGAGATTATGGAGAGATCTTCTAGAAATATTTTCTTCTATATAAATACTTTAATAGAGAATTTAATCCAACATCAAATTAAGAGCAATCCTTATTAGATATTTATGTTCATAAAACAACTAAACATTGACGTTAAAGTAACAATTAGGCCGCACACTCGTACTTGTTTAACCGTTAGATTTTGCTGAAACTTTTATAACAAGTTTGTTACTCATCACTCTTCACATCTAACGGTTGGTTTCTTGAATAGAGGCTTGTAGCATCACCAAATATTCCCAAACCGAAATGATTTAGAATTACGAGGGACATTTCTCTCACACTACCGTTGGATTGTGTTAAAACTTTGAGGAAAGATTAATCAAATCTGTTTCTACATTCTGACCATTCGGATCATTCATTGAAGCGTTTTCAAGAGAGAATGTTTCAACTGCAAACAAAGGTTATCAGAATTCCTGCTCTGTTCTATCTTATTTCGAGCAGTGATATTGAGAAAGAGTTATCTCTTTTATCAACCGTTGGATTATCTTGAAACTTGGTCATTGTATTCCTCTCTTGCAGTAAATCAATTTGATTGTTGAGATTTGTTAATTATTTTTTCTGGTGGTAGGAATTAATTTCGTACAGAAGTCTATTTTATATGTTTACCTCTTGTGATGTTTTGGTACAACTTTTATTGAAATTATTTGTTGATTGTAATGGTATGCCGGCCCTCTGGGATATAAATGGTGTGCCGGCCCTTCATGATATAAATGGTTCACAAATCAAATGGCAAGAAAGTGCATCAAGCGGCAACAAAGTCAGTATAGAAATGCCGACGAATAAAGTCGGGTTGTTAATCAAAGATCAGCAAAAGCCAGATGGAAAAGCTATGGCAAACAAAGTCGGGCTTATATGTAAGTCACCAAAAAGAAGTCACCCAAATAAGGAAGGACGCTTCCAAAATTCAAATTCAGTTAAAAATTTAAGTTGTAACAGATCTTGAGAGTAAAGCCCAAGAAATGGTTAAAAACTCAACAATTGATTGTTTAAGGGTAAAATTTGAACTAGTTAAAACCTTTAGTTAATGATAAAATAGGGTTGAAATGTTTAAGGTCTTGGTGAAAAATAATGTAGAATCGAGAAAAATAAAAGATAATAACTACATGATAATTGAAAAATATATCTTCCCAAAAGTATTCAATCTTCATAAATATCTTCAAAGAGAGTTTAATTCAACATAAATTTTCCGACAACCCTTGCAAGATATATCTGTTCATAAAAAAGAGAACAACATCAATGACATTTGTTTACATTAATGTTAAAATTGTAGTTTTAAATGAATTACTTTAAATTTGCAACAAGTAATCATATGAAATACCTCGATCATTTGATAACGCGAGCAATGATCAATTACTTGAGGACTTTTAGTAATAAGATTAAACATATTTTTTAGTCTAAAACTTATGATGCTATGGATGTTTAACCCAATAGATAGTGTAACTTTTCACTCAAATATATTCTCTTTGCTCTTTTATATATATATATATATATAATACATAATTCATCAACACCAATAAAAATAGTTAAATTAATTTATTTTAAATAATATTATCATGAATTTAAATTTTATTCTAAAATTACTCGTAGAATTATTTGATTTAAGTGGTAATTAGGTATAATGCATAGCACCGTAAAAAACATTCCTTTTTTTTTTTTATAAAAAAAACAGCATCATATAAAAATATTCATAGATATATAACAAATGAGTTTATATTGATAATAATCTAATATACGCATCTACTTTTATGGGAACGTGAGGGATATTATTATAGAATTTATAATAAATAAAGAGTATACTTTTTTTAACAAGGAGTAATATATCTAAAAATGATTATATATGTTT
>PYAF01001177.1:687514-706274 GCA_007407185.1 Glycine tomentella
TATGATTTATAGACTATGACTATTAACAGAATTAAAGTAACAAAAATTAAAGACAATTGCAATAAAATAAAAAAGAGTAAAGTAAGAAATTTGGGTTTTGGAATAAACACAAAAAAATGGTTAAAATCATATGAATGAGATTATTAAGGTTTAATTTCATTGGACATTCTTAACATGCACGCATTACTTATTCTTCTTCAATTAAGTATGTGTTAATTTTTTTAAGGCAATTAAGTATGTGTTATTATCAACCTTCAAAGTTATTCAAAACTTTTTTTTTTGGTAAACAAGTTATTCAAAACTTAATTCCTTATGCGGAAGAATCTAAGTCTCTTTATTATACTATCAATCCCTTAAACAT
This sequence comes from Glycine tomentella, assembly GCA_007407185.1. Lineage (NCBI taxonomy): Eukaryota > Viridiplantae > Streptophyta > Magnoliopsida > Fabales > Fabaceae > Glycine > Glycine tomentella. The sequence continues at coordinate 687,876 of PYAF01001177.1, forward strand.
AAATTGATTAAGGTTTAACAATAACTAATTACTTTATCATATCCTTAGACATAAAAATAGTTGTTTTCTTCAATTCGCAATCCAATTGAATTTTCCAATAACAATTGAAATTATAAAATCATATAAATAATTGATTAGGCTAAAATAAGCATTGAACATGGAAGAAGAACAATGACACAGTTTTATTAAATAGAAATGTGTATCAGTTACATGAAAGTAAATCTAATTACATTAAACCCAACGAAAACTGATTTAACTACTCATGGCCTTGGGGAAAACAAAGATTGATGAAGAATTGATCCTAGGAGAAGCCTTGAGCATGGAAGTTGTCACAATCAAAGCCCTCACCTCTATGCCTTCAAAACACAAAAAATCAAAAGCTTCTTCATGTGTTAGAGATCCCCTTTTATAGTAGTTGAATATTTTAGATGTGAGTTTCTTTATTAAAGCTTGTTTAAGTAGCCACAAATTGGACTCACTTAAGAAGCACATTGGTAGCCAAGCCTTGCTCCCATTGCCTCGCTTAAACGGTCCCAAAATGGTGCAACAACCTCGTGTCTCACTCCCAAGGGCTCGCTTAAGCTATCCCAAAATGGTACATCTTAAGTAAGGTCAAGGTCAATGAATCTAAAAATTATCTCCTAGAGGCTCACTTAGACGGTCCCAAAAAGGGTACCACTTAAGGGAGGTTAATCAACTCATGAGACTTCATCTTTTTCCAATCTATTGTTGGTGGTGCTCCAAACTTCTCTCCAAATGGATCTTTAAACAAATTTCTTCAAAACAAACACAAATGAAGTGTAAAAAGTAGTAGAAATAAAATTCTAATTAAAAAAAACTATTCAAATTCAACTAAATTGAGCATAACATGGCCCAACAACAGAAGAGATGTCAAATAATTACACCAAAGATACTGAAAATTAAATGCAAATATATGTGGCAATTATTAAAGTTTTTGAACTATTTGATAATTTTTAATTTATCTTTTTTTCTTCAATTGGATCTTGAACTTATGTTTATTTTTTAATTGAATAATTTTGTTGTCGTTATAAAATTAGCTACAAAAATTTAATTAGTCCCTAAATTTAGTATTATCATCTCCATGGCCAGACTACACTGAATATTCTCACATCTCCAAGGGCCAATGTCCATGCCTCTTGAATCCAATATTTCCAACCAGAATTTTCAACTAATTGGAGATCCACTCCAACCCTACAACAATAACTATATATAATGATCGAATTCTAAATAATGTCGCGAGGTTTATTAATACCCCGTTTTGGGTTTTTAACCCATTAATATTTCCAGATTCTAGATAAATTTATTGGATGCGACACAAAGATCCAAAAAGATAACGATGATTCTTATTTCTCACCGCAGGAAATAACGCCCCGTACATGAATCGCTTCATATTCGCACGTGGTTCATCAAGTATGGTACATGCACCGTACCGGGCTTGATGCCAAAAAATGTACCTGGACACACAAAAGTCCTACAATAGTGCCACTCTCTATATCATTTCATGCATTTTGTTCATTTTTCAGTCAATAGATACATTCATGCATCCATCTCCCACTTGCCAATTTTAAATTCATACAAACGTACCAAAGTGTAATTAGTAATGTTCTGTCTCTAGCTAACTCACAAAAGGCTACTAGCTAGTAGTGCCTTAATCAATTGAGTGATATCTGAAAATTTTGAATTTCTTTTCACTTTGACGCACCTAGTATATGAGAGATCCCGATCATGCCACAAACTCTATCATCTCTGCCTTTTCTAACTACTGGATATTGACCATGCTCTGCATCTAAAGAGCAGGAGTGTGGCTTCACTGAGAACAGGGCATACATGTAAGTACCTATTAATAAGCAACAAGTTTTTAATTTCTTTAGCTTTTTTGTTTGGTTGTTTCAGTTTCTCACGTCATCTTGCATATTTTTTTTTTTTTGTTTTGCCGTTAGTTGTTTGGTTTATTGCTTAATTAACTCCCATGATTAATTTTAACGTTTTCCTAAAATTCCCTCCCACCTGGTTGCTACTACTATATATCTATTGCACATGTTTTCTTTTTTTTTTTTTTTTTTTTCCGGTGAAATCTTTTATACATGTTGAATACGTACGTGACACATCTATATTGTGGGCTTGACAGCCAAAATTCATCCGAGTTTTTCCTATTTATAAGAAAGTAGAAATAAGGATAAGAATCTACTAGTTGATTTTGATTAGATTTGATTTAATCTTAATTTCAATTTAAAACTGAATAAACTTTTTATAGAGATTAAACAAAAATATGACATACTTTTAAGGATTAATAATTAACTATTAAACCAAATTAAATTGTAGAACAACATTTTCGGAAATATAAAGGATAAAATTGGAAAAAAATTGTATAATTAATTATTCAATATAATTTTGGTCCTTTGATTTTTAATTATTTCATAATTGAGATTCGAGAAATTGAGTTCGTCTTGAATTTTCCGTACTATAGCTATGAGTAGGGAATCATTAAAAATGATCTTCAATAGAAAAGCATATTTACTGATCCTTTTAACTAGTAGTAACTTGGAGCAGTGATTAGGAGGACCCTTATTATATTCTATCCCCTTCTTCCTCATTATATGGGTTTGTAGTTATTTCCTATTACCACAGACATGGATAACATTATACCGATTCTTCCGATCTGACACGAACTTGTATCTCTCTTTTATTGCCCCTTTGTGTCTTTAACCCTATCTTATGCACATAGAAAACCCCCTCCTATGACTTTTCCCCTTTACTTGACAATGCCGTACTAATTTTTGTGCACTTTATACAGTTCCGAAGTTACTAGATTGCAGTTTTTAGCTGTTTTTCAGCAGAAGGAAGATTTTCAGGAAAGATGGTGCACAAAGGATGCAGTACATATATATACACTAGAATAGATAGGTATAAATACATATGTGTATTTAATTATTTGTCCTAATTAGAAAATTTATTATTAGGCATTGATGTTGCATTATTATTATTATTATTATTATTATTATTATTATTATTATTATTTTTCTTGCTAATAAAGGAAGTGAATTGCAACTGATTCAAATGAGAAGCTCTATAAGCTGGTGGGTAGGGCTATATACCTACATTTATTGGGTTTATGTGTCTGCAGTTAAATTTCTTTTTGGCCACAGGGAATAACAGTCTACGTGTATTAACTTTTTTTGGTTTAATTAAGTTTTTATTTCTGAAATTTGAATTCACAATATGCCACTGATTAATTCACCAGCTATAGTGGTAAGCTTTTCTGAATATAGTTTATATTATTTAATTTAGAGAGGATTATGAAGTGTGATTATCGTAGATCTGGGCTCGACGCCATCTCATCGTTCTTAATAAGAGGAGGATAAACAGGGCATGATCAATAAGTTTGAGTAAATATTGAGCTCTAGTTGTCCTTTTTAGTACATGTAATATATATATATATATATATATATATATATATATTGTTTTGGTATATTTGACATAGTGTTGCCAGCAAATTTATCATCAAAAGGATTTTTTGGAGAAGGGGTTGGGCCTGGGGTTTGTTTTTTTTTTTTTTGATGCCTTTGCCATATACATAGATTTGTAATTGATAGACTTAACTTTAATTATGGATTTCAATGTCTCTAATTGTTTTAGTTTAACAAAAAGCTAATGTTGCATAGCTAGTTTTGGACATTTGGCATTTTCTTATTTGTACTTTGCGCTTTTGTTTTATTTATATATTTTTCTTATGGTTTTTGTGGTTTTTATATCCAGGTAATTGCACAATGTAAGTTTTTGTGACACATTTAATTTATAGCAGCAGTTGGAGACTTTCCTATATATTAAGCTTGGTGTGATCTCAATGAGGTTGAGGATACATCTTTGATACGATACACCTACGTTTCTTATGTTCTTGCTCATTAAATTAAGATATTTTCTTTGCTTTGCCAGATCACAAATGGAATGTAAAGAAAGTGGGGGAGCAAAGTGAGATAGTAAATTCAAACAAGGTACCAAATTGTCATGTTATCTTATTTCTTAATTTGACGAAGCAGGTTTAGAAGAGAAATGCCAGTAAATAATCTTCATATATGTCGTATAGAGTTACGTACATTAATTATGACATTAAAGTTTTGTAGAAAAACTTTGGCTTCAAATTATTTCATCAATAACCATTTTATGGTAATCTTTTAAAAAATTATTACTAAAAATTTGTTTCGTCAAAAAAATTTATTTGTCATCAAATTAGTCTTTCAACTATTCTTTTAGGTCATCACTTTATTTTTTCATAAGGATATGAATATAATGATATTTTAAATTTTTTATGGACTAATTTAATAAAATTAAAACCGGCTTGGAACTTGGAAGATTAATTATGATATTTTAATTACCAATTTTTTTTTTGAAAACTAATATGATTGCAAGTTTAGAGAATCAGCTTAAAGGAATTTCTCAAAGCATCAGCTTGAAATTATATACATATAGCAGTTTGTTATACCAAAAAAATTGTATATAGCTCTTTTCATTTTACTGCAAAACTTAGGTTAATTTACTACTAATTTTAAGATTTCATGGGCGGCCATATAACAAGCATTTATCTGAAATTCCCACCCTTTATTTTGTATTCAGGCAGACACAATAGTTTCTGGCGTTATAAAATCACATTTTTGGTATAGGACTTGCTCATATTATTGATTTTGTCCTGACTGTAAATATTTGATTTGCAAAAGTTTTCAACTTCACCCCTAAGTTAAAGCAGAATTCATGCATTCCCAAAACAAGCACATACACTATTTCAAATATTTCGTGAGAAGTAGGAGAATTGAAAGAAGACTTTGAGGAGCAGTATAAATTTTCAATGTTAAAACGTTCTTTAATTTATTTAGTTTGCTTTCATATGCGATGTGTCTTTTCCTATATATGTTTCCAAAGAAGGGTCAAATGGAATTAGAGGTAAACAACACATTTATTTGGTGTTACTATGCATTATCATTTACTATATGTATTATCATATTGTTTAGACTGGGAATTGTTTAAAAAATTCTATACTCGAATTATTCGTCAAATTAAAATTTCTTTCTGTTGGGGAAAAAAATGTATGCAAATACGGCAGCATATACAAGTAGGGAAATCTGCACACACATTTGTTAGTCTTCATGTCTTTGTTTAGTCAAATCGTTCTTTGATCGATCTGCTACTTTTATATGGTGCTTAAATAGTAAATACTCATGTTCTTATTATTTCATTAATTATTTTATGATTAGAGAGAGTATGATGATTTTGATTCAAAATACATTGTTTTTGCTAGAGAAATGGAGGAGCTTCTACAAAGATAATGAACTAATTGCACTTTTGCGTCGCCCATAACTGTTCTTTTGTTTAAGGTTCGTCTTTGATATTGTTGCATTAATTAGCTTGTTTTTTCTTCTTCTTTTTCGTTAGTCACATGCCAGCTAGCTAGTTTTGTGCTTCCTCAGGCTGCAAAAGTGCATGAAGTATAAAATAAGGACAATTAAATTCCTGAGATTCAGTTAATAGAAGTAGATGTATGTAACTTTTTTTTAATTACATAGACGTATGTAACTTTATCTCTGTAAATAACGAGACTATTTATATGATTTGAACCTACAATATTCTCTCTTCTCTTTGTGATATATATGGGTCTCCAATTATACCGAGCCTATGAGTGTAGATGATAAACCGAAAAGTCTTGTTCTTCCTTTCTCTATATTTTGTTCTTTCTTTCCTCTTTGTTTTAGGGCAAAAGTTTGTTGGACTCCATTTCTCTAGGCCTTGAGTGCATGAGTATAAGAGATTAATTAATTCTCTAGGATTCGCAACAGACAGTTATCTTTAAATTTTTTTAACTCCACAGTATATAAACGATCAATTTTGTTGAAAGCCTTTCCATTTGTGCCTTGGGTTTTCCCTTTTAAGGTATTGCATATTAAATGAACTTTAAAGGGATCAAAGGCCTGAAATGGTGTTGTAAAGAAAAGAAGAATAGGAAACATGAGAGAAGATTCAACATAAGAAGAGTAAATTAATCTCATAATTAAGAACGAATTTATTTAAGAGACTTGCTCAATGATATTAGGAATCATTTTCTGCAACACTGTTATGTTATGCTGTGGTAGGGAAAACAGCAAAAAATGCTTAGTGGTTTGCAGCAGTGAGGTCTATATGGAAGGATAAAAACAAGGTTATCTTGAATGGTGAGGAGGCAAATCAAATGCCATATATGTATACCATGGACTTTGTAAAATTTAGATCTTGGTCACGACTATGCGCCAAGGTCAACGGTCTTTACTTTTTCTTTTTAGAAATGGTCCATGAATCCTTTCTTTTGCGCATTAAAGCCCTGTAATTTTGTTTTATATATATGTGTTGAGGTATCCTTGTAACCTTTTATAATATATGTTTGCTTTGTTGATAAAAAAGAAAAAGTTGCTATGGCATTAAGAGAAATCTAAAGGTTTTATTAATGTTATATGTTTTTTAGGCATAATTAAATAAATTTGTAAATTCTTAAAAAGAAAAGAAATAAAAGATTTAGAAGCTTTAGTTTAATTAGTTAAACATGACACATAAAATATGACATATAAATAGTTATAAATTTTTTATACTTTGTTATCGATTTCTATATATTAAAAAAAAAAAAAGTGAAAGAAGAAAAGATAGTTCCAAATAACAGTATTAGAATACTTTATTTTTTGAAATATAGATACCATAGAATTTCTGTTTATTTAGCAGGTAGAGCTGGTTGCACTTTGATCCTCCGATGTGCTAAGAAGTGCTTCCAGATAATCAGCTCCTAAGTCCTCCAGCACCACAACGGTCGATTCCTCCAATTCCTGTTTCCTTTGACTTGTCTTAGCCTTTGATGATGATGACAACTTTCGTCTCATGATGTTATGCCTCTCTTTGAGTTCTAATGCAGGAGAGCACCATTTGCTGCAACCAGAATAATTCATCTCTTGCAAAGACTCTTTGACCCTTTTGACCGGAAAATTCAGCATTGCACTTGAGCCTCTCATGGAAAATGCAGCCTGGTCATAAGCCAGTGCAGCTTCCTCAGCACTATCAAACGTTCCAAGCCAAACCCTTGTGCCTTTCCTTGTTGTGTCTCTGATCTCAGCTGCAAATCTTCCCCATGGTCTTCTTCTTACCCCAATATAAGACTTCTTATTTGTTTGCATAGCTTCTTCAATCACTTGATGATGACTTTGTTCCTGTGAGTTGTCAACCATATCAAAGGAAAGAGAGTCATGGAAAGGGTCATAATCAATACCTTTGCTTGAAAGTGATTCAAACAAAATATCCGAATTAGGCTCCTTCAACATGCCCCAACAATCATACATGCTGAAAGAAGGGGAACTCATATTGGTTAATTGCTTTGAATTGAATAGATAGGCTTAGTATATTGCTGTGAGATAATAGGATCATCTTCTATGCTCATCATGACTATGATTTATGGCCTCAACGATTCGCCTTCTAGAAACGTCGTTCCGACCACAATTTTCTTATTACAATATTTTTGGGTCCCTCTTTACGTCTTTATATATAACGTTATTTTGTTGCTGATTTCATGGAACTTGTTTTTTTTTTTTTTTTTTTTAATTAGGATATAGAGGAATTGAACAACCATGCAAGGATTTGAAAAGGAGAAAGTTTGAATTCCAAATATATTGAGTAATGATTATAGGACTTTTTTTTTATCAGCAAAAATCTAATATATATTATAAAACAGCAAAAGAAGTGCATGAAAGTTAAATTACAAAAGCACAATCATCATCATCCACTACATATCCCTATAGCCAACCGCTATTGCTAAGACCAACAAATTTCCCTTCAAACAAATACTTGTTGCATCTTAATGTAGACAACATAGCAGCATAAAAGAAGATGCAAGTATAAACGTCCAATATCAACTGCCCGATACACATGTACCATCCAACTAGCCTCAGATGCAAAACCGACTTAGTTTCAACATCGAGATCCATTCAATTGTTATTTCTCTTGACATGTTATATGTTATTTGATTGTGTTATATTTAAGAAAAATGCTAAAGAAGATAAACAATAGAAACCGATTTAATAGTTGAATTTCTCAACTTTGACACCTGTCAAGTGACTTTGGTTATAAAATATTTATTTAATTTAATAGTTTAAAATTTTCATGTTTCCCAAATTGCCCTTCGACTCACTCGTGCGAATCACGAAGGAACACGAGCGCTTAGCTACTTGTCCGCCGTTACAGCCACCGCTCCGCCTCCAATCTGTTTCCTCCGCCGCCGTTGTCCATGGTAGCTCCACTGCAACGAGCTCAAAGACTCCTCTATGCTCGTAAATCCCTAGGTTTCAATTTCCCCCCTTTTTTTTCTACATATGCTGGATCTGAAATCCCTATGCTCGTAACAGTTTCAGATAAGAAAATAAGAAGAACAACACCAAGCTACTAATGCCACAACCCCTCTGATTCTCTGAATGCCTCACCTCCTCTAACTTTATCCAAGTATAGTAAATGTCAACTTTGTTGGCACCTTTACAAGAGTAAGTACACCATGTATATGGCATTTAGTGCCCACAAATTATATGATAAAACACCCAAATAACCTCAACTTCTCCTGATGTTTAGTGCCTTGGATGTGGCTATGGAGATGACTCGGTCGGAACCTCTTGATGGTGTGTACTGGGAGGCTGTAGAGATGACTCGGGTGTTGCTGAATTGCTGCATACTTGTTCATCTTAGTACTTTTTCAGATTCCCCATCTTTTCTCTTTCAAATTTCCAACAAATTTTTCACTTGTTCTCATTTTGAATAGTTGTTTGAATTTTAACTTTTGTCTTCCATCTTTTTTCTTTCAATTTTTCAACAATTTTTTTGTTTAAGTTTCTTCAAGGTGATATTTTGTGTGAGAATAAAGAAAATAGGAAAGGTGATTTCTCACGGGAGAAATGCTACAGCAACCGAATGTTTTCTTCCGAAAATCCATCCAATCCATCAAAAACATGACAGTTATCAACCAATTTATATAAAAAATATTGATTAATTGTAGCCATTAAAGTTTCTTTCTTATTCCTAATTTATCTTCCCTTTGTTCTCTTTCTTTAGAAAATCATATTTGCATGATTGCATCGAATAGGCAAATAAGCGGTGGCCACTGCCCTCTTCTCCTCCCTCTACACCGTCAACGGAAGCCAGTGCGCCGCCCACCTCCAAACCCATTCATTTCTAGCATTAAAGCGAAGGCAGAAGAAGCCACAAAACGGGAAACCCGCGAAAGATCAAAGACTTAAAAAAAAAAAGAATCAGAGAACCCAATGTGAAAAGGGTTGTTCAAACTTGAAACCCCTTTTTTAACCTCTGTTTTCTCAGAGTGGTTCAGCGAGAACAGTAGAACGAAGGAAAAAGGGGAGAAGAAGATCTATGCTGAATTGAGCACATAGAAAAAGAAAAAGAAAAGCTTGGTATGGATCAAAGAAAAAACAGAAGAAAGAGAGAGATAAAGACTGAGAGAAACCCTACAAATGAGATTGATTTGATTGTAGTAAGTGATTTCTCATTTGAATGAATGGTTGATTGTAGTAAGTGATTACTTGCAAACACACTCAGAATGAGAGTGAAAATTGTTAGAGGTAAGGAGTTTGATAGAAAAAAAGATTTAATAGGATATCTAAAGTATTTATTAAGAGACATTGTGGAAAGTGTATTATTTTCAATTCAGAAAAAAATCTTAATATTATAATAAGTTATTGAAGTCAAATTGATATAAATCTATATAATCATTCAATATTTTATAATTTATTAAATTTGTACGTGAAAATATTAATATTTAATATATATTAAATATATTCAAAAGTTATGAGAGAGGAGAAAGGGGAGAAGGTTACGATTGTTGTGAAACCATATACAAAGAGACGATTGGAGATGCCGCTGCGCCATTGGAGGATGTAGGTTGTAGCTTCGCCGGAGATCCTCCGTTTCGCCAATGTCAACATCTACACTGAAGGGAATGGCCAACCTCCGTTTGGAGAAGGGTAATCTTGGAAAGCGAAGAAATTACAAAAGGTTGAATTATATAATCTTTTTCCAATATATATTCATTGACACGTTCAATTTTAAATGGGTCGGCATATGTTTCGGAGTCCTCCGTTCGCATGCCTTAGCATTTCTCTTGTTAGACAAAATTAACCATATTTTTTATACTCCATAGTTAATCCCGTGTTCAGGTAAACATCCCGATGTACAAATCCCAGGTATATTTTACCCTTTTTCTGTACAAATTTGCTGGCTTAATTTAAAATGTTAAAAGCTGAAATAGAACAAAGTTATATTGTTCTTACCCTCACTTTCTTTAACTCTCATTGTCACCAAAAGAAACCTTAGTGATTTTAAAGGAAAAATGTTAGCAAATTAAATGAAATAGTGATGCAGTAATAGCGGTGACATACAAATTGATACTTTTTTTTTCTTACTTAAAAGTTTAAGTGAGTTTGAATTTTGGAGAATAGTCAAGATTAATATAACATATGTTAAAATTTATTTAGTGTTTATAAAAATATTTATATGTTATTCATTAATAAGATCTTTATGTGGATAATAAGATAAAAATTCAAATTCACATCCTTATCCTTATGAGATATTAGTTGTGCTAATGAAAACTTTTATGACAATTTAAAGAAAAAAAACTTATTCAATAACATTTGACTTAAATGACTTTTGGATTAGTTTTGATAATGTTTTTTAACTTTTATTATCTTGTAACAATGTTAATGAATGACACAATAATAATATTTGTAATTCATTGACTTATGACATCATAAAATATTAACATGAAAATCATGTGTAACCAGATTATAACCTACTATCTTAATAGTTCTTGGATGACAAATAGGAACCAAAATCCACCTTAAGACTTATGGGGACAATTGCTCCCACTAAGATATTTTTTTACCTAAATATATTTGATAAAAAAAATTACCCCATAAAAAATAGATGTAACTTGCTTAATATGATTTTTTTTAAAAAAATAAAAAATATAAGAGATAAAAGAAATAATAAATTAATATTAATTTTATCACTTTATCATTTAAACAAACAAGTATGTAACACAAACAGACATATTAATCCAATTGTAATTTCTAAAAGTGTAAATAATTTTAATTTTTTTATCATGATTATGTATTTTGTACAAGCTTAAAATTAATACTTTTTTTGAAAATATTATAAACTAATGTATTTTTGCCCCCTCTAAAATATTTCTGGATGACAAGAATGGGTGTGGGTCTCATACTACCTTTGTTCCTGCATAAGTCTATGACTTCTCTTATACTATTTTTTTTCTTATTTATAAGATTCACTCATCTAATTTATCATAATTAAAAAAATAATCAATTTAGTTGATAACAATAAATTAATTTTAAATTTACATACTTTTTCAAAATTATCATAATGTTCTTCTCATTTTTTAAATGTTTACCAATACAACCTCTCTCTTGTTTTAATTAAGGATATTTTAGTATAAAAATAATTAACACAAAAGAAACATTATGAATTACATCTTATAAAAAAGAAATAAACATCCCTTATAATTTGGTGTTATAGATAGACTCGCGGATGCACATTAGGAGCTGTTGTTCCCACAAGATTTTTTTTTTAAAATTTTAAACATTTAATAATTTTTCCCCATAATATATATATATATATATATATATATATATATTAAAAATGAATGAAGAAAATTATAAGATAAAAAGAGAATATGCTGATATTAATTTTACCACTTTATAATTTTAATTTATTTTATCATTCTCACATCTCTAGTACTAAATATGCATAATAATAAGTTCGTAACACAAAAATACACTGACACAATCTCAAACAGATAGAGAAAAATAAAAAAATGTTACCACTTGTTTTTATTTCTTAGATTTGTTAGGTGTTGTAGTTATTTAAAAATGGTTCAATATGATCTTTTACTTTTATAAGGTTCAATTAGACATTTTATTTTATAAAATGGATTCAATTTATCCTCATTATTCTTTCATTTGCTCAAAAAAATTTAATAAGTAGAACTTAAATTGGTTGTAAATAATACCAAATTAAACCCATTTTAAAAAATAAAATACCTAATTGAACATTTTAAATTTAAAATACCTAATTGAATTATTTAAAAAATGGCCTATTTGGACATGCAAATAATAAGAATACCATATTGAACTACCAAAATAAGTTAAAGCAAAATAATCATTTTATTATAAACTATTTTCTTGTCCTCGCTCAGTAAAATTTTTAGATCTGTCATTGGTATAGAGAAGTTTAAAAAAACAAAAAAAGGTAAGTGTAAAAACTAAGGATGTAAAATGTCAATACCTTGCTATTCTTATTATTTGTTCAAAATTTATACAACGTGAGGAGAAGAAAATAAATGAATTAAATTAAGGAGACAACTTGAAGAATAAACACAAGCAGTGAATGGGTTTAAATCAATAAATGCTTTGTTGTTTCAAATTTTTCCTGGAGACGGTCCCCAATTTCAGCACCAAGAACCAGGGCAAGTGAAGCTCAAAAGTTGGTCTAGGTATTCAGGACCCAAATCCTCCAACACCAACACATTTTGAGTACTAGTAGTGTCCCATTTCCCGTTGCTGCTGCAAGCCCTTTTAACCTTTTTGTTTCCACTCCTACTAGCCCTAGATTTTGTTCTCGTCACGTGCAACCTCTTGAGTGCCAACACGGGTGAGAGATCACTTTTCAATGCCTTGAAACCCATGTCTTGAAGGGACTCCATCACCACTTGCACTGAAAAGTTAAGGGTAGCCAGAACACCCCTTGTCAAGAAAGCTGCTTGGTCATAAGCCAAAGCAGCTTCTTCAGCAGTGTCAAATGTTCCAATCCATACACGAACCCCATTTCTTGTGGGGTCTCTTATTTCTGCTGCGAATTTTCCCCATGGCCTGCTTCTTACTCCTCTGTAGGGCCTCTTCTCTCGCTTAGAACCATCTAGTGACGGTGGTGGTGAATATTTTTCTTCAATGTGGCCGTCACATGTAATATTGGAGGTGATTTCTTGGGACTCCATTATTCCTTCATTGGAGGATGAAGACTTAGAGTCCAAGGACGATTCGTTCGTTGCATTTAAGGGAATCTTATTGAACGAAAACAAGTCTTCCCATGAATTGAGATGGGATTCTAGACTTTGGTATGAAAATAGGGAAGAATGAAAATCCATTCTAAGATGAAAAATATGTATGTAATGTAATAACTTCTTTGTGTGTATATATGTTTAGTTTCGCTTTCTACGTAGAAAGTTTGAGTGCCTTGAACTTTATATATCCTATGAAAAGAGAAGGGAAAGCGTATGGGATTTGTGAGGTCATGAATTAACAAAATGGCTTTTAAAATAACGGTGTTCAAAATGGGAGTGGATTAATTAAAGAAGTGTTTGGTTAAGAATAGTGGACAAGGAGGATGTCTTTGGATTGTTAATTATAACAAGATGGTCTAATTGAAATAAATAAATGATTGGACCTGGTCCTCATTAAATGTTTGTAGGTTTATGGGTAGTACGTACTACATACATTGCGCACGTGAGTCAAATAACGCAATTTCAAAGAATTGAAGTAATCGATTCAATGGTAGACCAAGGTTGGACGAATGGGTGAACCGCGCCGCCCTCTTCACGTAGAATTGTCTGTCCGGTATGAATGATTTGCGATCAGAATTTGTTGCACGCATAATATGGGTCATTGTTCAAGCTTCCTTCTTTCGTTGAAGCACCTCAAGTGTCCTCAACCCTTCTTACCGTTAAGCATAAAATTGAAACTGAGTAATTAAGTTAAGTCAAGTGAACCTTACTTGATTCAACTTGATAAAAAATTAACTTGGTTTGAAGGCCAATTCAAATTTGTTGTGAATCTCTTTTTTAGTTTGAATTCAAATTCAAACTTATAAACAAATTATTGAGTTTATGGAGTTGATCCAAACCTCTCCATTAATTTTAAAAACCCAACTCATCCCATAATTGCTTAGAATAGGTCGTACCAATCAAAAACTGATAATAAAAAATACGGTATTTAAAAAAATAGTTTTAATTTGATCTAAAATAATTTTAAAATGAATTAAACAGTTATTTAAATACTAAAAACACATATAAATTATTTTATTAATTATTATTCAATTTGATCCAGTTATTTTTAAAATATTTAATTTAATTATCTAATTTATATATATATATATATATATATATATATATATATTCTCTTTCCGCCCAATTTCATTAATGTCAATTTTGACTCTTACATAGAAATATTTTATGGATCTTGGGGGAAAATGAAAGATTTTCATATGTTTGTAACTTTTTTGTTTTTGTTCCAAAATACTGGTCCTTTTATTTTTTTTAAGTTGTTTTTTCTCAATAATATCTCTAGATATAATTAAGAGCATAAATTAATACATGCATTGAGAAAATACGTCAACCATAAACACAAGTTAGTAAATAGTGGAATGTATTTTTTTTATTTATAGATAGTAGAATAATTTATCACAAGACTAATTAAAAAACTCAGAATATTTTTATCTAAATTTGTATCAATTAAATGTTTCTTAATTATAGTACCATAACCTTGGAAAATTATTTGTATCTTGGAACATAATGAGTATCTAAAAATCATTATTCTTTCAAAATGGGTGGATGAGATTAATAAAAATACCTCTCTTTATTCATTTACTCAAACTGATTGGATGGGCCTGTTGGTTCGAGAATTGGACATTCAATCAATTCAAATAACATGTTGAATTGATTATGCATGTGATTTGATTCGATCTAACCTTGAATTGATACTCAATGATCCGGTTGGCTCGATGAGTCATGCATTTTTTGTTTTTACTCATATTAGAAAATTCAATTTATATCTTACACTTTTGCTACTTATAGATTTTCTTATATTTATTTAGCAAGCATAATCGCATCTTGAAATTTAAGATAATAAAATTGTTACCTTTTTTAATTTTCCATTGATTAATTTGTGTGTATTATTAGATTATGGTTGTCATTGTACAACAATGATATATATTTTAAATTTTAACTTAAGGTTGTTTATATATAATAAATTCTAAAAAAAAAATATTGAATGTTCAAAATTTTAAACAAATTTATAATTATGCTTCTAAATATATCAAATTTTTTAAAACTTTAAATCTTTAAGTATACAAATTTATATGTTATCATATTATTTAGATTTTTAAATATATACTAATTGATGACTCATTAAGTCAATTTCTGATCCAGTAATTCAGTATCCAATCATATCGAGTCTAACAATATTGATCTATATCTCTCCTACGAGAATATTCAAGTAACAGATGAAAATTCCAACCCGTATTGACATTGGTCACTGGTGTTACAGGGTGATGTATAAACAGGTGACGCGAGTTATTTTTATGTTGTTTCAGAATAAGAGTCACTTTGTTGCCTAGCTAGTTGGCCTAGGACAAATAGTATCGGATTCGGACCTATCTTGTTTTGTTGTGCAAATGGAATAAGATCAGTTCAAGGACAACTCGTGTTGTGCAGTGAATAACCCCACCTTACCTTGTAGCTATGCTCAGGTATCTAGGATACATACAGTTACAACTTACAAGTTCCATCTTGCTTTCAACATAACTAAACTCTGTTTTTTCCACTTCACAATAGCGCGAGGTGAAATTACTCAAATTTCACAGTCCCAATTAATACATGTAATTCATGAAGAAAAATTATAGTATAGACACTAAGCAACTTTACTGTATTTAATTGTACACAAAAACTATACTCCAACTGAGCATTAAAAACGTTGAACCATATCTTCCTACATATCCAAAGTTTTCATTGATGGTTTTCCCCATCACAATCAAGGAGTTCCTCTAACAATTTGTCATCCAAACACTCAAATACCACAACTTGTTTACCAAGCTCAGTGTTAGATGATGAGGACTTCTTGCTAAGGGAAGCCACATTGCAAGGAGGGTGAGAATGGCCATAGTACCTCTCATCTCAAAGGCAGCACGATCATAAGCTCTTGCAGCCTCCTCAGCAGTGTTAAAGGTTCCAAGCCACACACGAGCACCATGTCTAGTTGAATCTCTACTCTTCGCGGCAAACTTTCCCCATGGCCTCCTACGTACTCCTCTACACTTAATTTGCTTTGGTTCCCCTTCATTGACCTTTTCCTTTAAATCCTCCATTTGTGTCACACTTGTGCATGAATCTTTAACTTGTCTTGGCCTTTTATTTTGAGAAAACAATGTATGTAGTCTTGGCCATGTGTTGAAATTTACCATAGGTTGATTACATTCAATGGATTAGAAAAATTATCAACCTTTAAGATGCCTCATGATGGAGATTGGTTTTAGAGTTCAACGTATGTGGATCACATAGTGATCACTCACCACTAAAGGCCTCTCACCTATGCAAATTTTTGTTTGGATTTTTTGCATAAAGAATGTCACCCTTTTTATGTCCTAGTTCTAATAGGACAGATGGTGAGGTCAGAAGGACCGTGGGTATCAAATTTGTGCTAATGCTAATCGAATCATTATTAGCAATTACAAAATAGAAATTTGGATATAGAAAAATAAACCCATCTGTACAACCCTAGCCACTTGTTTAATTTCCATAAACTAATGACCCATCTGGTCCCAAGATCAATTTTGTAGTGGAAGTTCTCGTTAGAAGAACATGGTATTAATTTAAGGGTGAGATTGCGACGTGAAAATATTAGATTAATTTCATCACGTGGTTCATAGAATTCTAATGAAGGTGAAACATTGAACTTCAATAGAATTTCCAATAGCCATCATATTACATCATGGTTTTAGGTTGAAACAACCTACTGGCCTCATAGATCTTTATTAGTTTAATTTTTGTGGATGTCAACTCAAACCTTTTTCTAAGGTTATTGTTCTGTTTATTCTCAGAACACAACTGTATAACACTGAAGTGCTATGTGTTTGTTGTTTGATCACTCTAACTCCGCAAGTCCAAGGATATCAATGGAAAGTGATATCTTGGAGCAGAAGATCACAGAGATACACCAATTGGCGTAGGGTGTGTGCTCTGTGTAATTGAGAGAGAGAGTTAGAATGTATGTGTGTACCTTTCACCAGCGATTATTGTGTATTTATATGCAGATTACCTCGTAACGGGTATTGGAACTGCTCCCTGGATTCCCAGCCTCATCCAGCACGTTCTCAACGTCCATCATGGACTAAGTCAGCCTCCACGTTCTATGAAGACACTGTTTACATGATCGTTAATAACAATTGGGCCTAGGCCCAAACCACGACAACCATAACAGTTGCCCCCCCAGCCCGGTTAGCAAGTATACTCGGTAGCCGAGATGAATTATGTAATCTTGTAGCCTTCGGGAGAATCTGCAGTAATCCGACTGCAATTAACCGATTTTCACCGAGCAAAATATTATTCGGATACAATTTTCCATCCACGATACTCTGGATAAATTCCCCGACTACGTTTGTCCGGATACAATTCTTCGAGCATTCTAAGGACATACTTCCACAATCATGTTTCTATCCGACATCATTCGGGGTCATGAGACTATCCGAGTAGAAGAAACATTTTCGGCTAAACTTTCGTGGATACTTGTATCCGGATTTTCCCGAGTAAAATACACTCGACTGGGCTTATTCGAATAGGTGTGTTCGGATTTATTCTGAGTAGGTAATGTATCGCCAATGATGTGTTAGAAGAGGCTATTGACCCTCTCAATCCGAATTGATTACTATTCCTGTCATTAAGGACGATGAATGCATTTAAAGGACCTGTCGCTTCATTCGCCTGGTGATAATTACCACTGATGCAACATTACTTTCTTGCCCTCACGGTTGAATGTGCTTTTACCATAATGTCCATATGTTGTTTCATTGTGGTGACTGAACCGTTTCCTTCCTTCTGGCGGTTTCTGCAGGTTATCATTGCATTTCAAATTTTATTCTTCAAAACCCGCACTTTTTGCCTATCTTCTCTTTCACTTGTCATTTCTGCTTACCCCTTGCTAGAACTTTCTCTTTTCTCTCTCCGCGTTCCTTTGAGCATTCTCTTCCTCTTCTCCTCGATTACTTCCGGTTTCCACTTCCTTCTCTTAACAGGTATCTTCTCTTCACTTTCCGCATTATTGTTGTTTTTACATTACTGTGTCTTTGCCGATTTGATTATTTTGGGATTGTATTATCTTCCTCTTTTCTGGGTTTTTCTTCGTTTCTGGGTTTCACATTCATGTCATTTTCTTCTTCTTCAATCGATTTTCCCTTCTTGTGATTGTCTTTCCCTTGAGTCACCATGAAAATGACTCCAGAGGAAGAGGCGGAAATAAGGAAGAGGTTTGGGCCTCGGTC
>PYAF01001177.1:714854-758258 GCA_007407185.1 Glycine tomentella
TATTTAAATCCAAATCACAAAATTACTCTCAAATTCAATTTCTTTTATTTCTATTCTTTCCAATTTTAAGATAAAAGTTACAATTATTTTAGTGCCTCAATCCTCGTGGAGACGATACTCTACTTACTAAATTTATTACTTGAACGATCGGTACACTTGCCGTGAGTTACGCAATCACACTCTTTGTGAACGCAACATGTATAACAGTGACAATAGGAGATCCCAACAAATAAATATCCTAATTCCAACAATAATAAGAGATTATATCTTATCTAATAAAGATGTTACATCTTATCTAGTCACAAGATGACAATAATTAACCTAAAGTTAACACCCTTATAAATAAGAGGTACGCTCAAAGGTCTAGATATTCCCTCTCGACTCTATTACATGTTGTCACCGTGCACACATATCACGTCTATTGGCTAAACACCGCATCGATATCAAAGTGTATGGTGATCTGCTTAATCCTAGATATTTCTTCCATAAATACCTAGGAGAGAGTTATTGATCCAAGATTAACCTGCTAGCTATTTGACTAGACATTCTTATTCATAAAAAAATATAGAATACTAAAGATTATAACGGAGTGCAGGATGGCTTGTACAAACTCTAATTTGGCACTTGTTGACCAAAATATTAAGCTGTAATTTGAGACTTGAGTAACAGTTTCTCTAAGAATGACTTGGACAATGCGCCACAGTGACTGTTACGTGTTTGTTTGATTTTGTGTTAAATGTTTTCAGAATCACATTAAAATATTGGTTAATATGATTTTAAATAAATTTTCACTTGTTTAATTTTAGGTTGACAATCATTTTGTCAAGAAAATAGTACAAAAGAGGTTTTTTAATAAATAAATTGATTTAAATATATTTTTAGTTCTTATAATATATATTTCTTTTTTTTGTCCTTATAAAATACTTTTTTAAAAATTATCCAAAAAAATTTCATTATTTTAGTTTTGATTCTTATTATTTAGTCGTGTAATATGTCTATTTTTCGTTTTAGTTCCTATAATATTTTGTTCATTTTAAATTAATTCCTTTAAAAAATATTTGATAGAAAATAAAAGAAATTATTATATGGACCAAAACAAAATATAAGTATCATAGGAACCAAAACTATTTTTTTTATAAGAACCATTTTAAAGAATATAATAATAATTTTATAAGGAGCAAAAGAAAAAATTTAATGTATTACGGGAATCAAAAACATACTAAACCTAAAAAAACATAGCCTTTACATTTTTCAGCACACCAACACAACTATCATTCATTCACAATTTTCGTGGCTCTCTAAGCCTTTAAATTTTGCTCCAATTGCTTTTTAAAGTGTTTACATGTTTTTTCCAACTCCAGCATTTTTATACGAAATGGGAGTGCCTTGAACCAAATGTGAAACTAATAATATCTAAAGAGTCTAATTCAATTTTATCCAGTTTGGCATAATTAGTAAAAACCTAAAAGGCAAAAAATTATATCTTTTCTCTCTAGAAGGCAGAAATTTACTTCTGAATAACTAACACATCCGGGCAAAAAAAAATTAAATATTGTTTTTTTAAAAAAAAATTAAGAATTTATTGCAGTTTTAAAAGTATTTACGCATTTATAACGAGTCGTTAATTTCGTCGCTATCACTTTTTACGATCACAATTTTGGTCGCAAACAGTGTTAGCGACTGAAATAGAGATCGAAATTAGCGATTAAATTTTAGCGACCAATGTTTTTTTTTTAAAAGAATTCGTGCTATGTGGTAATTTTTTTGTTGACTACCTTGCTCCCATTTGATAAATAAAGGAAAAAATGTTTTCATTGGAGACATTGTAAAACTTTAAAGCGAAAAATGAAATTAAACCTAAATATAAAACAAATCAAAAGATATATTTATATATTTATTTCTCCAAAATTTTTACAATGTCTTCAATGGGGGAATTTTTTTTCTTTATTTTTACCAAAGGGGACAGGGTAGTTAACAAAAAAATTACCATGTAGTACAAATTTTTTTTTTTAAAAAAATATTGGTCGTTAAAATTTAATTGCTAATTGTGATCTTTAGTTCAATCGCTAACATTGTTTCTGACAGAATTTGTGGTCGCAAAAATTAGTAGCGACAGAACTAGCGACTCGTTGCTACAAATACGTAAATATTTTTAAAACTAAAATAAATTCGTAATTTAAAAAAAAATAATATTTAAATTTTTTTCCCAACATGCTAAACAGTGTAGGAACCTAATCTAGCGTTCAAAGATCAATGACCAATTAGGAATCAACTTGAGGAAGGAAGAGAATATTAAACGAGAATGAGACAAAAAAGGAGAAAAGTTTAATAAAGAAAAAACATCACCTTGTTTAGTTCACAAGGACAGAAAAAGGAAAAAGAAACAAGCAAATTTTCCATTATATACTTAAAAGGCTTAAATACAGTTTTAATTTCTATAATTAAACATTTTTTTTTTATTTTTGTCCCTAAAAAATCGTTTTAATTTTTACAAAATATTTTGTTTTATTTTTTTTATAAATATTTTAGATAACATTTTAAAAAAATATTTTAAACAATAAAATAATATTTTATAATGACTAAAAAAAAATATTAAATTACAGAAACCAAAAATATATTTAAACCTACTTAAAATGATCACAAACCTATTAAATTAGAAGAACAATATATTTAAGCCTACTTAAAATGATCACAAACCTATTAAATTAAGTATAATCAAAACCAATTAATTAAGGAAAAACTTTAGTCTCCTTTCCTCTAAAATTTTGAATTTAACAACGTAAGTTAAGAAAATTTATTTCCCCCTCTCCATTTCCATCTAACCAAACAATAAGCAAAGGAAAACCAAGTATTATGGAAATCAAGAAATTGGGACAAAGAATTATTATGGCATTGGACAGAATTAATGATTTTTTGTTTTTTGATTTCTACACCTAGAAAGGAAGCCATCCCAGACCCCTTTTAGGTAACCTCGAGACCTTCCAAAACATCAACTGAGGATCATTTAACAGTCTAAACTCATTCCAATGAATCTATATACAGCAAAGAATAGACTTTTCATTCATGCATTCCATGCTCTTGACAACAGCAAGGACCTCCTAAACAAATAATGAGGAACAGAGCTATCACTCAAAAGCTTGCAGGGGGATTTTCTGGTGGTCTGCTGTAAATATCATCAAAATGAAGATTAAATTCCCCTGCCCCTAAGTCATCTGTGTATGTTCTAGATAATCTGTGATCATCTCTAGAGTACATGCGTTGTTCATGATCTTGATCCTCTGACCCTCTATCAGAAAACTTATCATGATAATCATATGTTTGGAGGTTGAAAGCTGGAGGCTCAAAAAAGCTTGTCTGAGTCTGTCCACCCCGTGGATCACTTCTAGCCCACCAATGACTCCTGGTAGTATGGGACAGTTCATTACAACTTTGATCATGAATCATGCTTTCCCTGAAGATGGGAACTGAAGTGGAAGTTCCAAGATGTGATGCAGCCCGACCATCCTGAAACTCGTTTGAGTATTCCTCATACCCACTTTCATTCTGTGTCAAGTTGGAGAGCATCAAATACTCTCTAGAACGATGCTCTATTTCTCCAAATGGTTCTAAATGAACATCTCCCAGATTCACATCATGAGATCCAAATGGTTCTTCTAAAGGAACATCTCCCAGATTCATGTCATGTGATCGGGATGTATAGTACCAATCAAGAAGATAAGGATGATTGTTTTGGTTGGCTTCAATCAACCACAAAGAACCCAAGTGATTGTCACAAGTACTATATGGCATTTCCCTGGATATAAACCTGTTTCTGTCTTCAATATTGCTTCCCATATTGGGACTACCCCTCCACATTCTAGGAGGGGAAGGTGTATGTATGTTTCCATGTACAGGTAACTTTTCCTCTCTGAATCTTCTAAGATTTAGCAAAAACCGCTTCCCCTGTGCACTTGGTTCCCATGATGGGTAACTACTCTGAAAGCTGTGATGACAACAAAAGTTAAACACAAGAAAAAATCATATTGGCACAGTTTTCACATCAGTGTTCCAAAACAACAAAATAGTCTGCCCTAAGGTAAAATATTTTGTAGTAAAGGATTTCTGAGATAAGTTGCCTAAGGAGCATTATTCATATAGACTAAAATCAAACCAGAAACTTCAATTTACATCTGTTCCAAATGAGCACAAATTTTCCTTCTTTTTTCTGCTTAAAATTATCATCTTCATTCTTTCATTTCTTTTTGTGATTTCACGCAAGCGAGCCCCTTGGCAACATAAGCAAGTGAAATACAACATGGAGAATTGGAGATTAAAAGTAATGGAGCTATTAATTTCAAGCTTATGAAGATAGAAAATTTAAGATTGGAACAAGGAAGGTGTTATCCAATTGTTGGCTGGTTGGACAATCTCAGATTTTCACAGCAGGATGTAAGAGAGACTCTGTATATCAGTTTTATGGGAATCATCAGAAAAAAACAATGGAAATATTTTAAATGGCAAATTTAGATATATGGATAACTCATGGAACTTTTGCCTTCCTTTCTTTTTTGGTGACGAACTTTTGCCTTCCTGTAGCTAAGGAACTTAAATAACTATCTGTTTTCCAAGCTATCAAAGCTATCAAAGCTTGAAGGCAGGATAAAGGACAACGATTAAAAGAGAAGTGGTAGAACCTGAGAGATTCTTTGAAACGACTTCAACAAATATAAAAAATAATGACTCTATTTAGACCAGTCCTGTGATTATGACAAGCTCAGCCAAGACCATACCTCAGCAATGATTTCTCCATCTTCCCTTGGGAACTCCTCTGGCTACGAGGTGCATTGCATGGGGAACCATAATGACTGTTTCCATGCTCTTGAAAATCGAAGGCACTAAAACTGTTAAAACATCAAGGACATAACACTAAAATTAATATGTTCTGCCAGTAAAACATAAAAACTACAAACTCAAAAATAAATAAATAAAACCATAGAAGCCCCAGAGAATGACCATGCTAACCTGCAAACATGGCCAACACCTTCAATATTTACAGTGAAATCAGCAATGAACTGCAAGATATCATCAACCCGCTGCAAAATGAAAAAACCGAATAGTTAATTCATTATACTAGATGGCATATAAAGAAAGTTATCTCCAAGCACAAAAATGACCTTTGGGACAATACACAAAAGTAAGTATGGAGTGAGGAAAATTGAGGCCATCTCCTCAAGTAACATCATTCCAGTATACTGCACCATAAAAAAATAGCATGAAAAGTTATATTCAAACCTATATTATCAAGTAAAGAATGAACAGATAAGGGTAGATGTATCATAATGTGAATGCTTTAAGCCAACCTCAGGTAGAATACCTGGAATAAGGTTTCAAACTCAACACGGACCATTTCGGTACTTTCTTTGCCACGCCATCTCTTTGGCATATAATGTGTATGTTGGACCACCATAGACATTGCTCCATCAGCGTCTAAGACCAGAACCTCACTGGTAATGGCAGCCCGGCTAATGGCAGTTATAGTTCCAAAAACAGCAGCATACCAAAACAAGTTCCGACCAAATATCTGCAATATTTTTCATTTAAAAAAAAAAAAAAACCTTAATGGCTGTCATGACATTATGCATACCTTATGCAAAATTAACAGATATTCATTACATGGCCCTCTAGTAGAGACTCCTCGAGAAAAGCAATGATGATCAGAATTGCAGCAAAGCCACCCGATACAAAAGAGATGAATTTTGCAATGATAGATATGATAGGTGAAGGAAACTGCTTGAGATAATCAGAAGCATGCAATACACTGCTATTAATTCGGTGCTTGAAAAGATGGTCCACCTACAACACATGTTTATTAATAAGCTCTAGCATAAAGTAAAAGGATACAAGTGATTATGTTAAAAATGATAACAAGGTAGCATCACTTTCAAACTATTAATAGATTATGGTGAATAATAAATACTACATTGAGCAAGTAATGCCTTCATGGCAAAGAACAAGAAAACACATACAACATTAAATTCAATCTCTAGTAACTTTCACAACTTAGATTACTGCTGTATAATAATATATAGGTTTTCTTCAAACAACTTTTGTTAAACAAGCAAAAAAATTGAGTTAAAGAAAATAAATTTCTTTTGCTCATCTACATTTAATACAGAATTAGAGACCTGCGAGAGACAAGCAAACTGATGAATATTGACTAGAATAATATCTATCATCTTTCCATGAAAGTTACAAAATGAATTTCAGGGAAAAGTATTTACAGTTTGAGAAGTAGGAATAATAAACCATTAGTGTGGTTAATTAAATCAATTAAGTGATCACTCATAAACTATTATCTGAACATCATTAACCAATTAAAGAATTGATTGTTCTCAAACTACAAATATTCATCAAGAATTCCTTTCTTGTAATTTCCTCTTATCTTCCAATAAGGATTTTCATAAGTTAATTTTTTTTTCCTTCCATGATGAAATATTTTCAGATACTAAAAGGAAATACATGCATTAATATACAACCTTTCAAGAGCTTCCATGAAACAGTATAAGAGTTTAGGAGAATTGGTATTTGATATGGCATGCATCAAAGTGTATGTGGTCCTTTGTAACACCATGAAAGCAGCAAAAGAGCAGAAAATAAAAGGAAGATCAAGAATAACAATACCTCGTTGAATTCCCTAAAGATCCACCTTGACAAATTTGACCATCTTCGAGATGATGCTGTGCTAGGGTGATTATAAAATTGCTCAGCATGCCTCAGAAAGAGATATACCAGCATAAATATGACAAGAAATGGAGAGAGTAAAAGCATTGCAAGCCCAACTACCATAAGCCTTTTTCGTAATGTCTTTGGATTTGACACAAAATCCCTTCTGACACAAAAGTTTCTACAGCAAATTTGAGGTCAAAGGAAAATATAAATATTGGAAAGAGTATAATATAATCACATTGTCAAATGAACTGCTGAACTGATTTACCACATAAGTCAATCTAAATGCTATAATGTGAAATACAAACACAAAATATAAAAAAGATAAAAACAATCAAATGTTATCCCATTATGAAATTACAAGAACAATGTCCAGAATATCACAAAAATAAATGTCCCTTGAGAACCACCAAATATCTAGATATCAATTGTAACCTTCTACAAAGCACCATCCTACATCTAAATGGTCATTGCATCGATCCAACCAACAAATCATTTACTGAAAATAGTCTAGACAGAAAAGTTGTTGATTAAAGCATAGAAGATAAAAACTCATTACACATTATGAACAGATTACAAGATCAAGTGACAGAACTCTATAATTGTAAAATTAAAGGTATTCATATAATAATTAACATACCGATCAAACATGCTCTGCAGGATGCACCAATTCAAAGTCCACTCAAGGGTCTTGGTTAGTATTAAACGATTCTGTGTTCCATTAGAACTAGATTTCCCTGTAGGACCAGCACCTGGAAACCACTGTGAAATAGGGAAAGCTAGCACACCCTTGTTGAGCATTCCGATTAAGTAGTTCTCCTTCCGCATCAACCGCATGACAATGTCATGGGCAGAAAGATCTTTTACCACACAAAGTTGTCGAGACCCTTGTACCAGAACAACTTTTTCAAGAATTGTAGTCCAGGGCATGGTTTGGATTTCATTGTCGGTAACATTGAGACTGCAAGACAATCATGGTAAGATATGGCAAAACAAATAACCATTTGCTTCAATGCATTTCAACTGTTTATCATTCATACTCACCTGTTGTAGTAAAAATGCCGGATTTCCAGAGTATCCTTTAGTTGAGCAAAGAATCTCAAGAAGCAAAAAATCCAATAGATGGAAAATATTCCCAAGTATCCAACAATAATAGCTTTGGTAAGTGTTATTGGGGTTAAAGGGTGTTGATGAAGAGCTTCTTTAGCAAGATCACAGGGCTTAATTCCAGATTCAACCGCATCCATCCCACACTTAGCATTACGGAGCCCATTCCAATCAACATATAGTAAAAAAAATCCTGAAAAACATATGGTGAACCCTAGACTTAAAAGTTCAACAATCCACTTTATAATGATGCACCATAGCCCTTTCTCACAATAGTAGCTGTAAAGCCTTTCAAAGAAGAGATCCAAATCGGCAATTGGTTCTACATTTAGGCTTTCACCATTAAGAAGCCCTGAAGGGCTCTCACTGCCTGGACTGGGGATCTTTCCATAATAAGACAATTCAATCTCTGGCGGATCTTCCTGAAGTAAACCTGCTGTCAGAGATGATGCATCTGGATGTTTCCATTTGAATATACTAAAAGCACTGGCACCCCTTTGCCTGCTAAACATTGTTCACAGACACTAACAGTGGGCATAAGCAGCCAGTCCATGCCCAAAAGACCAAAATGGTTATGACAAGGTCCTACAAACGCGATGGAATCAATATTAGAATCTTCCAAAGGATAAGCTATGCAGTTGTGTCATCCTATATGCCAACCCACCTTAACAACAGAAAAATAAAAGGGAGGAAAAATACAAAACACCAGCCAAATGTGTTTGGAGTCGGCAATACAAAAACTCATTTCCCATCTCATGGAAAACCCTTTTTGCTACCCCTAGTAGGGGTATTTTAGTGATAGGTTCTATAGGACCTGGATGATCCTATTTGGTCAAATACCTAGCCGTGTTTCAGAATACGGTTAACCAACATGTTAACTAATCGATTATGATAATTTGGATTGGAATTTTGCGGTTTTTTCTTCTGCAGTACCTCACTATGACATGAGAGTGAAAGGAGGAATCCGTATTTTTTAATACTGTCAATGGTAATTAGACCAAGATTGCTACCAATGAATGAACATCATACCTGATCATGATCAATCTCAGCATCAACACTGACATTCCAAAAAGATTTGAAGGGGGAGAAGTACCTAAATAGTCATCCTAAGAAATCAGCATCACAACATTTTCCAAAAGCATATAAAAAAAAGTTCATAAAATAAAGCCACAGGTTGTCCTCAGTGTTCAAAAGAATCTAAATCAGCTGCACAAATGTTTCGTGTCAGTTTTGAACAATCCAATAGGCCAATAATCATAACTTTGATAAGATCAATATGAGTCAGTTCGATGGCACGACATACTTTCAACAATCTTTTTCCTCTAAACATTTTTCTTTCTTAGATATTGAATGTCAACTTCAACTACTACAACGAGACTCATAAATTTATCCACCTCAAAGCACCAGCCAAACTTGCAAATGACTTTCTGCCCACTTGCTAAACAATGCAAACAGCATTTACTTGCAGCAAGAAATATTTCATTTCACTAAAAGTACATCTGGCTGTATGAGAATTCTTAATTGCAGTGAATAACCTGTTATATGAACAGGTTGTCATTGACATCAACCATTTGCAAACAATTTTCACTTTGTATCCTAACTGCAACAAATTTTTTTATAGCCTACCCCCACAAAAAAGTTTAGTCTTACCTCCCTTTTTTCCTACAACACATTCAAACATATGCATAACTCCAATTCTAGTGTCACAGGATAAGCAAGCACCACACAACTTCCTCATTACCTAGCAAATTGTATAAACAATCAACACATCAAGCCAAACTTCATATATGGCAGCACTCTCTTGACCAAGCCCATGCCAAACCCCACCACAGAGACCATGACCAACAAGTTCTATAACCATATAGCATTCAAGAAAAGGGAAAAACTTTTCCTTTTGTTTTCATTCGGAAAACAGGTAAAAAAAAAAAAAAGCAATGAGCTTTTTTTCTGTTTGCACAAAAAGCAAAAATTAAAAACGGGAAGCAACATACCATACAAAACTTTAACTGACCAATTCGCATAAAATACAACAACTGCATTACGAACAAAACCGATCACCGTAGCATGATTGCTTAATCGACACTTGTAACCAAACAAGCCAAAAACTAACCTTTGCAACAAAAATCAATTCAAAGAAACGTAAATTATATAAAGAAATACAAATTAGAGCAACAGAAACTCGCTGTTCGTTGTTCCTTATAAACACCGAAATCATACACAGCAATTAGATAAAACATGGGACTATTGAGCAAAGCGAAAAAAAAAAAAAAGAAAAGAAAAATTGAAAAAAAAAACAGATAAAGTACGTACCTTGAACTGAGCAGAGAAGGTGGAAGCAGATAGATAATGAAGCGGTAACAGAGGAATCGAGTGAAGTAATGGAATTTGGGGGAAAAAATAAAGTGATGGATGAAGAATTTGAAGAAGGAGACACAAGTTGGGAGAAGAACGCAACGAGAAAAGAAGAGGGTTTTTCCTTTGTTTTCTTTGTAGTTGCGTGGAAGAAGATGAAATTACAGTGATAATAATAATTATACTATTAATTAATAATTAATAATTTAAAAGTTTATAAAGTTTGCGTTTTGGAGGAGTTAGGATTTTTAGTTTTAGTGATTGTGTAATAGGAAGATTGTCTAATAGGAAACGCCGTGTTTGGCTCTCATCTAAATCACGCATCTTTTCCTTCATCCATAAGTTATATTCAATTCAATAAATTTTCAAGGTTGAAAATACTAGTGTTCTATTTTATTCCATTGTAATCAATGCAAGGTAAAATTAAAATTAATCACATACAAATGTCATATTGTTTTAAACACACTATCGACATATTTTATTTCTTTTTTTTTTTTATCGTATTATAATTTTTATTAAACCTATATTTCTCTCATTTTTCTTTGTCTTACTAGGTGTACAGTAGCATATTGAGTTTATATAACATTTTTCTAAAATTAATTTTATTCTCTAATGATTGATTACTTATTTAAGTGAATATATTTTTCCATAGTTATTACTTTTAAAAATTTAGGTAATGAGGTTATAAAAAAAATATTCATATAGGTGAAAATTTATTTTTCACCTATATCAATATTTTTTTTATTATTTCTTATAAGTACTTTTTTAAAAGCAAATTGATTTGAAACACGATGAACACTGACTCATTTATATGAGTAATTTTAAATGATAGGCGCAAAGATACATACTAGCTAGTTATACGATTTTCCTATAACTTTGCCAATTTTTTTTTAAAAAATAAAAAAAATAAAAAGTTGCCCCTCTGCCTTGGGGAATCTCTATATTGAGAGATGGAATTGCAAGCAATATTATTGACCTGGCAGAATACAGTTCATACACTCGTACATATTGTATAATAAAAATACATTTAAGGGTTATGAATTATGCATTTAATAACTTTGACATTCTTATCAAATCATACATTATCATGCAATTAAACAAATAACTCTAATGTAACTCAAATTTTGAATGAAGAGCTTAAACATAATCGAAGATGGTATAAACTTTATATCATCACTTCTGAATAGCATGGCTTAATAAATGAATTTATTGTTTTCCCACTATTTTGGATTAGATGGCCACACAATGCCAAAGGTGCACAACGTTAGTTGCATAATTCCATTTTTGTTTTCTGTACATATTTTAATTTAATGGGGTTGTGTAACCTGTTGCACAAGTTTTCTTTGCTTGTTAACGGGGTAAGTGGTTATCAAAATAGTAAAAATGGCAACAGATCTGAAGGCCCACATCATTGGGCTGTGAAACTTTGAAGGTCATTGTTATTGGCACCTGCTTTATTATTAAATGCATTCCCCAGGTTTTAAAAATAGGTAATTACCTTTTTACCCTTACGTCCTTATCCGCACACTCCCCATCCCCACAACCCCCAAAACCATTCAGCTCACTCCCCATTTCACTCTTTCTCTACTCTCTTCTTTATTTCTCTCTGCATTCACACAAGTTTAAGGATCTAATTAAAAAATAAATACAAGTTTAGGATATTAATTTTAAAATGTATAAAAAAAAGACACTTAATTTAAAAGGGCAAATTACTCCCGTATAAGTTTACTTAAATTATATATAACAATACTCTTTTTTCTATTCTTATACTAATCTCTCTTTAAATTTAAAAACATTACACTAACACTCTTTATATATTCAAAAACATTATATTAACACCCGTTCATATGTTACACTAATATACACTACAAGAAAGATGATTGTAATACTTAAAAGAGTTCAGGATGTTAGCTTAATTACATGATATCTCATAGTGATTAGTATAATTTATTCAATTAAAAATGATCAAATAGTTCACAGATATATAAATTAATTTAACCTTTATTTTATCTTCTTATTTTTTTATCCAACAAATATAAAAAAAAATCCAAACGATTTTAATTTAGTGTAATCTCTTGTTTAAGAAAATTAGTGTAATCTCATATAAATTACCATATTCCCATAATATGAAGCCAAACTACACGTGGAGATAAAATCAATGGGGGGTGTTAAAAAGACTTTCTTTTTAACTAGTTGAGCCCATAATGTGAATTAATTTTATAATATGTGGTATGAAATTAGTTGTCATTGTACAGTGACTGCTGCAAAATAAGAGCGGGCTCAAGCTGGTCTGTTTTGTCCCGATTAGCAAACATGCATAGAAGTAATACTATTTATAGTTTCTTCTATACTCTTGTCAGCATCCTACAGAAGCAAACAATGCAAATATTTATTTCTGAACTTACCTTTTGGCTCAGATTTTCTTTCTTACAAGAATAATTTCTCTTCGTCCACTAAAAAACGAATGTTGGCCAGAGAAAATTATGATGGAAATAGATTCCTTCTTTAATACATCATTGTCATCTGCACAATATTTTTACATTGTTTTGTTTTTTTCCAAAACGGCCAGAATTGAACCTGAAATTTTGTTCAGCAATTCTATCTCCTTTCCTTTCCGTGTCTATACTCGTCTGCTTCATCCTTCTTTTTTAATTTATTTTGAATTAGTTCATACTTACACATGTATGATTTAATTTTTGAGATAAGTATATGGTTTAATCTTTGAGACAAGTATATGTTCAGTGGTAGGATCAACTAGGTAGCATTCGTTAATGACAGTGCACATGCTCACCTGCTACTACCTACAATACTCCGTCACGTATTTAAGTAATCTGCAAAGGATTCTACCTACCGCTTGATGGAAATTACGCTTCAAGGCGTCTCACTTTTAAAATTATCTTAGAACGTGATTTTAGCTTAATCCAGTCTAAAAAACTAACTTATAGGATAAAATAATTTTTTATTTATATATTTTATTTTGATATTATCTTTAGTTGATTTGGATTTTTTTTTAATAAAATATTTCCAATCACAGATAAAACAAAACGAAACAAATTAAAAACTATTTGGCTCAAAGAAAATCTTCATACGTGATAATATTAACTAAAAACACTAAGAGGATCAATTTGTAAATAAACAAGGGCCAAACACAAGGCAAGAATTTTGTTTGTTTTCACAAAGTTGGAATGTAATCTCATTTCTTCACCTAATACAAATAGACGTTAACATCGTCCAATTGTTGAATAAGCATATTTGCTTATCGGAGTTTACAAGTTTGAGAAGAATCCAAGGTATATATATATCCTAGAAATTTTCAGCACATGTATAAATAAGAACTTATAATTAAGAAGATACCATAGGGTCCAATACAAAATGCTCATCAAGGCTTCAATGGTGCTAGAGAAAGAAACATGAGGCAGAGAGAGGTAGAAGTGTTGGAATTTAGAACCCCACAACACCCATCTTTGGGAACAAATAATTGGGGTGGTTCATCTCCTTTGCTAGCAAGAAACGTACCCAAGGAATCACTTGAACAAAAATATTCAAGATTGAACTCAGTTCGGACAAAAGATGAGATCTTTCCAGCTGATAATGACTACGATGTTGTGAACCCTTCCAATGAGACAGGTGCAAGTGCAAGTAGTGCCAAGAGATGGAACAAAGGTAGACTAGGAGTTCTGTTTAAGCTAATATTTGTGAGGAAAGAGAACAAAACAACAGTTACATTGGGTTCACGTTTAAGGAAGAGAAGATGGCGGATACCGAGAATGGATCCTACAAATAGGTGGCCACAAGGTTGGTGTTGATGCCTCATTGTTCCATGCATTCCATGGACGTTGTTAATTGTTATGTTGATGTCACTTGCTGCTATAGTGCCTTGTGATTTGAAAAGTGCAGTCTTTTTTTTTTTTTCTGAATGTATCATATCACAAGATTCTAACATATCTTATCTTATGATGTATCTAAGGGTGTATGATAACATTCTTAATTTTTATAATAACGAACTTAAAAATTATGTTAAGAATTATTTTCGATTGATTAATTGTGTAAAAAAATATACTAACAATTTTTATATTTTATATATTTTAAAAATTATATGCTTCTTTCTTGAGAAGTTAACTGTATTGTAATTTTAATATGAACAAATCTTTTAAACTATTGTAAGCAAATAAACTAGCTATTCAAAGATATTTTTTTCTCTCAACAACATCTATTGTGATTAATAACTAATTTTGAAAATTTTGTTGATTTTAGAAGATGAAATAATATTTTTAATACATGTATTATCAACTTTAGAATTTCGCTTAAAATCATTATTTCATCTTAAGAAGTTCAAAAAAATCGATAATCAACATTTAAAACTAACTTACTAATGGTGATGCTAAGTGTAGTTGAAATTAAAGAGAAAAAATGACAATAAGAATTCATGAACTATGTAATATATATTAAGTCCTCCGAAAACATATTAATTCATGAACTATGTCTTGCTTCTAGATATAATATGGTTTTTTAAAATTCTTCAACAGGATTTTTCTCGGTCAATTCGGCTTGTCGCTTTAGATCCAAATTCTGTTGAAATTTTTTTCTATAAACATCTTTGGAAGCTTTTTATTCTAAAAAATGTCTTGGTTTTCATATGGAGAATGTGTTGGATAGACTTCCGACAGTGGATAATCTAAACAAGCGTGGTATAACAATTCAAGGAGAAACAGATCTGTGTTCGTTTTGTAAAATAGAAAATGAGACGTTGGAACATTCCCTTTACGTGTAAATTTGCTGTAGATGTGTGGAATGCATGCTATAGATGGTTGGGCATTTGTTCTGACCCATGAGGGGAGCTGGCTAGGGACGCGTAAGAATAAGATCTGGAAAAGTTCCATGAAGAAAGTGATTTGATGTAAATTGTTCCATGTCTTTTTTGGTCTAGGAAAAGTTTCATTTCATTTTACGGTCTCCCAGAAAAGTTCTATGTTAAATGGCTTTTAGAGTAATGATATGTATACATCTCATTTTTTTATGTATGAAATGAAATAAGAGAGAAATAAGCAGAAAAAACAATTAATGTGATACTTGATGTAATGAAGAATGAAGAAAGAAACAGAGAGAAATGAAATGGAAATGGAATGAAAAAGAAAATTGATGTAAATAGTAGTATATTCCTAAGTTTCATGAGCCATAGTCAAGTTTTCGTGCTTATTTTCAGTAGTCATCCAGCTATAGAATTTTCTTTGTCAAGTTACATATTGAACTTTTGGATATATATTGAGGTATTACTACTGGCACCTCTCACATTGCTATTGACCCTCCCACTTTAGAAACTTGTTTTTTTTTTTTTTTTTTTTTTTTTACTAAAGCACCCTTGACATTTGACACCTCCCACAATATAATGGAAACAAGCTTACAAACAAGCTAAAACAGGTGGCGGTGAAAATCTTAGGCCGGTTCAATCTAATCATCTTAGTTCAATGCATCCTGACATAGCCATTGCATGAGGAAGGACTAGTAGATGGGACAGTTTAGGTTTTAGATGAAGATGATGGTTCAATTGTCGCACGTCCTCCAACTACTTTATAGAACCTGATTTCTCTGGTAAAAACTGGTACAGTTGTACATTTTATCTCATAGATCAATATTGACCCACATATATCTTACTAAAATTTGGGCATTGCTTTTTAAATTCTTCAGCTCAGCCAGTGCCTTTCGATATGATTGATGGCTTTCTTAGATAAGAATAAAAAGGAAATGATAACACAAGATTTTATTGTCATATACACTGTTTTTTAGCATTAATATGTTTTACTGGAACGATAACATGCATATAATGTGTATTAAGAAAAAAATTAAAAAACAAATAGAATGAATGATGTGCTAAAGCATTTAACTATGTTGTCACTCCAGAGCGGTACCAATCAATTGTAACAAAAAAAATCCTTATATAGAATAAATTCTTATATTATTATAATATAATATGTAAACAATATAATTTTTTTATATATTTGATATAACATATTTATTATGATCTTTAAGAAAGAAAAATAGAATGTAAAATACTGAAGAAATAATTCTGAATTGTAGTATAGCGAATAAACTTTTAAATCATCTTTAACTTCACTTATTTAATAAATAATTTGAGCTGATCGACATGGATTATAAATCACTAACAGTGGACTAAACTATATCCACAATTCCAATCTTAATTATATGAGTGTTTACAAACAAGAGGCTTGAATGGGCATCACTCACAAGCTTCATACGTTCCAGCAGTTGGTAGTTAGATTTCAATCTTCATCATAATCTCTTGTTCAACCAAACAAAATCCAACACCCGGTTTATCATCTCGGCTAATTTACGTATATGTAATACATAATTAATTTTTTTCATTTATAAGAAAAATTAATGACACTTAATTAAGTAATAATCTGAATCTTTATGTAAAAAACAGAGTAATAATCTGAATCCATGTAATAATTTCTCTCCTTACTCAAGCTTGTGAATTTAGAGACTTACATGGTATATATAGATTATGTTTAACAAAATTAATTGAAAAGTTAATTAGAAGTTAGTAGTTGGAAGTTGAAAAATTAATTTATTAAATTAGAATTGTTTAGTAAAATTAGTTGTTGAAATAATTAAAAAATGTAAACTAAATAATAAAATCATGATTTATTTAAAAAATGTAATAACAAAAATGAATAAATATATATCAAGGATAAAAGTAGAAGAAAATATAAAATTAAAAGTTAACATTTTAAAAATTGATATTTTAAGTAATGTTTCAAAAAACAATAAAAATTACTAATAAAAAAAATTTATTTATCAAACAATTAAATGAGTTTTTTAATCAATAAAAGAAGATAAAATCTAATTAAAATGTCTTATCAAATATAACGATTTGTTCACAACATTATACGATTATACAATGATACTAATATTATTTATTATTTAGCTATGATATATTACTCTATTATAAAATTATATACAATTTAATTTTTATGTATAATAGTAATATATTATTAATATAAATTTATTTAGAATACTCTGACCACTGTAAATTAAGGTTTTAACCGTCTCATTTAATTACATAGAATCATACATAGTAAATATATTGATTTCTATAATAATTATTTTAAAATTAATTTCTCATTGATTAATAATGTAAACTAAATTATACTCTCACGACATAAAAATTAATTAAACTCTATAAATAGAATAAAAAACTAGAATGTACTGAAAAAAACACTGCGTGCACACCAAAGAAAGTATATATTACCTCTGGTTGGATAGATACAATTTATGAGTGCTATTATTTTTTGCATAGAAAGTATTTATCCAGAAATCTCACATGATCATCATAATCACCTCTAATTTTCCCCTCTTATTTTTGCTCTGCCACTTTTATGGAAAATATAATAATGGGCCACAATGTCTTGCTAGGTCTGTAAGAGTGTTCACTTTCACCATTCTTGAACTTCTAGTCGATCATTTGCATGCATAAAGACGATTGATTCATTTGGGTTTCTTTTCTCTTCTCAAGAGAGAGGTAGCGAACAACACTAACGTTGTTCTTCATGCAAGCTTAAGTGCATGTGTTATTGTTGCTTCAACCGGTTGACTTATAAATCCTAATAGTAAAGTGGAACATATGGAGATCATTAATTTGATCAATTGCAAGAAACCATGCATTTTAGTAATAAAATCGTGATTATCGTATTATATTGCTAATTATCCACGTGAAAATTTTTTTTATGGATATAATGATATTTAGACATCCTCTCTCTCTCTCTCTCTCTCTCTCTCTCTCTCTCTCTCTCTCTCTATATATATATATATATATATATATATATATATATATATATATATATATATACACCTTGTTAACACTTACTATTTTCTCTTTATATTTTTCTTTGTATTTCATATTTATATTTTTCTCTTCCTCTGATAGGTATCAAATAAATTTCATAGCTGTCCAATTTTTTTTGCTTTATTATAAAAGGTTTTTCACATGGTCAACATATCTAAATATTTAAGATAACTAAATTTAACTTATCCAAAACTCATCTCACAAACAATATTATGCTTTGATACATGGATTGATGACAACTTTTTAATTTAACTCAACAAAAATGTGAACTTTATCATTATTTCTTTTTTTGTTAACTACATCTATATGATGTATGTTTTTAACTAAATTTATGAACTTATCTTACATCGTTTGAATACTATATATTTCATAATATGAAATCTTACTATATTTAATTATTCAAAATTAAAAATTTTTACATTATTCCTTCTACTCATACATACTCATACATTTAAATTATGCATAACTTATTGGGGCATCCACACGGGTAATATATTATTTTTAAAACTAAAATTTTTACTCAACTAACTATTCTTTACCAGGCCTACATGACTTCAATTTTTTTCCCCTCCGGTGATGTTTAGATTGTGATCTAAGTTAAAGAGTAGATATTAAAAGTAATCAGTTCTAAAGAACAGACACTAGACAACTCATTTTTTGCATTCACCCCCTCCAATATTTTTCTCTTTGGGTTTTTAAGGCCAAATCAATTTCAATTTTACCATCATTAATTTGTTAAAATAAATAATAATAATAATAATAATAATAATAATAATAATAATAAATGGTGAATCTCCATATCCTAGCTTGGCAGCTAGTGCTTGGCAGCTGTATTGTCCTGAACATTTTCCCATTTACATGATTGCTTACGCAAAGAATGTTGAATAGTTTGAGGACAGAACAATAGCTGAATCCTCACTATGAGCAGTTCACATCCACTGAAAGAATATTAAGCTGATAAATATGTTTGAGTTTGGTCCTACGCAAGGATGATGAATCCAGCACCACCAAATAAGGGAAGAAAAATGCTACCAAGCTATATATAACACCAATGACTTTAGTTTCAAGGTCTAGTTGTTTTGTCAAAATCAAAATTGTGTCTCACTTCCAATCACATTCTCACACACAAGAGGGTAAAAATGTAAAGAGCCCTTGTCCCTGAAATCTTTAGTGCTTTACTCCCTTGGCTTTAATTAGTTTGGTACAAAAAAGTATCTGCTATGCTTTGAAGGAAATCTAATTGTGAAGTGTCCATTCTGGACATATTTAAACTTTTCACTTCAATAGAGTAAATAATGTTTATATACTTGCTGAATGTAGAGTGTGTTTGGTTAATGAAAGGCGAAAATAAAATGATGAAAATTGGTAATTTATCATTCTCCTGAAGAAAGTGCCAGTAATATATTTTTAACACATTATGTATTATTAGTCAAATTTTATTATATAGAAAGTACAAAATTATGAATAAAGTTCATCAAAATAAGAAGTGAAATTTTATATAGAAAAAGTGAAACTAACTAAATTTAATATTTTTCAATAAATTTAACCAATAATAAACCATTAATATTTTTCTGCTCCATAATATGCATTGCATTTAGCCTTTTAGATATGTATTTTGTCAGTTTATTTTTCTCTCTACTAAGACTCAGAGAGATGGCAACACTAACTATCTTATCTTGACTGAAATATGCCTCCACGTGAAGACAAATCTCATCCTGTTTTTCCTTGTTTCGTTCAACAATAAATAGTGCTCTATTTGTATAAATCAAAGCCTTTCTTTAGCATGTGTTGAACCTTATGCAGAACCTCCCATAAATAATCACAATCTTTTAATGGCTACAGCCTAGAGAAACCCTTTAAATTCACGTAGTGGTTTGAATGATAGATTGTATTCAATCAAAATCGTTCAAGGTGGCCAAAGTTATCATTTTATCTTGTGGAAAATTTTACAACTTGATCACTCCATCACATTACATTTTTATGAGAAGATCTTCCTTTCTATAGTCATTGGAATTAAATATTCAATTTCAGTGGAGATAAATTAGAAGGATGGATACATGTGAGAAAACAAAGAACAAGAGACGCCATTGCACACAATATTCGTGAGAGTTCTCATCTCTATTAAATACAAATCCCACTAATCCAATCTTATCTTGGAATAGCACATATTGGATTAAGCACTTTTATCATGGTAAACTTACTTGTGGTTAGAAAAGTATTTGTACCTTTCATGGTGTGGTAGGAATGACTTTCTTTAGGACAAAAGTTTATCAATTTTAAAACACATAATGCTTGACTTTACTTGCAATAGTACCATTTTAAGATTACAAAGCACAAAGTCTACTTTGTGCAGATCCAAGAGAAATCAATAGCAATTCCATTTCCCCACCCGAAGGGTCGAATGAGAGCCTTTACAGAAAGTGACAACATGGACTTGGACCATATTAACCGTTGTAGTTATCATATAACATTATTAGTGATTGAAGATTGGACAACATTTTTGCAAAAATTATTATGATATTCCCTAACAAAGTAAGAAATTTAATATTATACCCATTATTCACAAGATGACAAGAATTTATTTTTCTTTTTTTTACACTCAAGGACTGAAACATTATTGCTTCGGTAAAATAAAATTATACAAAAACAAATTAAGGGCTAAAAAAGAAGAGTTTCCAGCTAGTGATTATCATTGGATTCCTTATGCCTGTTTTAACACTGGCTTGGGTTATGACTTAATGATCATTCAGGAAATGGAAACAAAATCTCTAACCAAATAAATTAATCCCACTTGAGATATCTATCTTGGCAGATTTTCCAATCGAAAAATACATGAAAAAAGAAAAATATAAAACTCCAGATATCTATTGTTGCTTAAAGATAGTTTATTCAGGTAGTGACCACGTACTAGCTAGAGCAATTATTGAACATATTTAAAATTTTATTTCTTAGGGGTGTTAAATTTTCATGCCGGGCCATCGCCCATCGATATTGACTAAGTGAGGGAGAGATCAAAGAGTGAGTGACAGTGAGATCGAACACTCTACTCATGACTTTGAAGGCCAAGGAGTCATCCTTTCTTCATTAGATTACGAGTTAACAAAAAGCTCAGCTACAAGATCTATTTGGGATGATTTTGGCCCCCAACCATGTTAAGAGAAAAAAGGGAAAGCAATGAAAAGGAACTCGAACATATAACATTATAAAAAGTGACCTTTGGAATCTATACGCAAAATGAAAAAGATATTTTCATAATATGTTCTCCTGTGTTGGCTTTGCATGATACATATACTTTTAAGGTATAAAAAAACTAGAGAGTGAAACATAGAAAAAGAATAAATTATACTTATACTCCCTTATGTTTTCAACGAATTTTGCTTGATATTTCTCTGATATATGACCC
The DNA here is from genome assembly GCA_007407185.1 of Glycine tomentella. Lineage (NCBI taxonomy): Eukaryota > Viridiplantae > Streptophyta > Magnoliopsida > Fabales > Fabaceae > Glycine > Glycine tomentella. Next base: position 736,286 of record PYAF01001177.1, read on the forward strand.
AGAAAACAAATCCTAATTATTGTTCATGTATAACATGCACCAAGTACACTTCCCCGCAACATTGTTAAAACTATCAAAGGGTTTATGATTATACTCACACCTCTTATGTATTTTTATATAGGATTAAACTCCCTCTGTTTGTTTTATTAATATCGTATTTATATAAATATATTGATATTTTTCTTATATAGTATTAATTATTATATTTATTTAATACATGTATATTAAATCTATCATCATTTTTAATTAAATATATATATATAAAGATATTATAACAAATTTTAATGCATTCATTTAATTAATTTCTTATTATTTCTTAAAATGTTATATAATAATTATAAAGTATATTTTAAAATAAAAATTTAAAATGTATGTTAATATAAGGGTAGTTGAATGGTGATAAGACAAGTATTAAGGTAGTATTTAATTAATTTTATTAAAATAATATTTATATAAATATATTATATTATTTTATGGTTAAATTACACTTGTATCATTTGTGTATTCTATATGAAGTGTGAGCGATATCTTTATTGACGGTATGATCGTTAATGACGTTACCACAACGCGTGCAACAATTAAATCAAATAATGAAAGGTATCAGACGTAATTCGCATAAAACACTAAGATGAAGTTGTAATTTACTCATAACATTATATTTCTCAATAATTAAAATTTAAATACCTTATAAATTGGAATGGCATTGATAATATAAGTATGAATAGGGTATTATATATACGTAAATTTTATAAAAATATTCCTTGAATCTATATATATATATATATATATATATATATATATATATATATATATTAATTTTAGCCTATGTTTATCTTATGACTATCTAAATGCTCACTTGAAGGGAACTTAACTATCTTAATTGAGTAAGGATGCATAAATTATTATAAATTTATTGATATCTCTAATTTTTAGAAATAAGAAAATATGGTCATACTTGAACTCATTATCACAACTTATTTAGATATTCAACCAACGATATCCTTTCTTGACAAAAAAAATATGAAATAACCTTCAACAACAATGTGTCATAGCCACGAAAACAAAAGTTAGATGTCGACAACAAGAAATTAGGGTTTTTCCTATCATGAGTTATAGACCAGAAGTGAAATAGTTTTTATTCATATCATTTCTCTTTATTTTATATTGGTTTAAATACTTTTTTTAGCAAGATTTAAATAACACTTTAATTCCTATAAATTAACGGTTTTGATTGTAATATTTTAAATAATTTTGATTTGATTTTAGTACTTGTAGAAACAAAATTATTTTAGTTCATGCTCTCAAACAACAATGTTGATTAATGATGATGTAATAAAGAAATTGACAACTCATTAACTTATCATACATGTTATTAACAAGTTTGATAGGGCAATCATGATAATTTTCTTATAAATTATTTTTTTATATCTTTATGAATTCAAAACCTTTGATGATGTCAGACTTTTTTTATACCAAATTTTTAAACATATTTTACTGAAAAAAATTTATACATAATTATTTTGTCTCATTGACGATATGATAAGTCAATGATTGTCAATATCATTGATATATCTCCAGTTAAAGTTATTACAAAGCACACTCTTATGACACTAATCTCTTTAAGACACTAAATTGTAATATACTATTTATTTTATTAAAATTTATTAGAAACTATAAAATAATAAATAAATCACATTAAATAAAAGTTAAAAATCACATAATTTTGTAATTTTTAATAAATTTTAGTTAATTCAGAAAAAATAGTTAATAATAAAAAATATATTAAATATGTGTTATTAATATTTATCTTATAAGCTTGTTATGCGCTGCTTAAATCTAAATTAGGCATTACGTAGTAGTACTCAATTGACACTTTATTTTGCATCTTTTTACTTTAGTAATTTTGTCGACTCGCTAAATTTTTTAACAACTAGCTAGTAAAAACTTAAGAAAAAAAAAATAATTTAAACTAATTAAAAAATGGAGAGAGATATCATTGTTGTTGCTTCTCTTGTCTGCCTTCATCATAATAATCATTCCTTACACTATATCATTAGAATCAGTGACTTAGCATATTTCATGCATAGCCCAGTTGACTTTGTCCTATGATGACCACCACCTGTGCAAAGCTTTTGATAACCCTATAATTAAATTTATTGCCAAAAACAATAATGGTTGTTCAAAGAGAAATAATGGCATTTTTAAACTCGCTAATAATATAGCAAGCAAGTGGAACTGTGTCATATCATAGTTATTTTTTAACCCAGATGTGTTGATCATTATCATGAGGTTTATATTTCTTGCTTTTTCCAGCTGGATACATTGAAGGAAAATTTGTCTTCAGATATTATGCCTACTTGCTTTTACGATACACAGAAATCTATGAAAAGTGAAACAGCAGATGTTTTAATGCCTTTTCAATGTTCTGGGACTGGGAGGAACTATACACCTTCTGCTCTTGAGAAAATGTCTGATAATGTGGCCAAGCAACTGAGCAAGAGGGGCCGGAATTGTACAATGATGAAATTTCCATTTTGCTTCAGTCGATATCCAATATGATGAATGTGGACTGTCAGGAATTTGAAGAGATGAAACCTCTATTTGTGATGAAGTATGAAGGTGGAAGTAGTGGCGACAGCAAAGATATGAGATTGGAATCAGAAAAAAATGTCTCGTCATTTTAAAATGATTTTGTTACAGATAATGCTAGCTCCAATGATTTAATATGTCCATCAGAAAAAGTCAGAGTTGATTCTGCATGCTTTCCTTCAGTTTTTCTTGATACAGTTGTTTGTGAAAGTGATAAGTTTCATTATGCGGATATAAACCAAAAAGGGGCATTTAATTTTGCCCAACCTTCAGAAGCAAACTCCCAGCAACATATTGAAAAGTCAAAGTTTCATACCGAGTATTGTTACAAGGATATCTCAGACTTTCAAACTGAACCTTGTCATAAGGATGCCTGACACATGATAAATTTTCCTACTGGCCGTGAGCTACATGAAGCACTTGGACCAGCTTTTTCGAAAGGGGGTAAATGTTTTGATTTGCCAACACAGGTTAATCAACAAATGAAAACTGTTGAAATTTCAGATGAGATTAGCACTAGCCAATTGACTTCTGAATCTCGTCCAGAACATCTTTTGGAAGAAATGCTGGCCAACATTAACCATAGTAATAATGATGTTAATAGTGAATTATCATTTTGTACATCAAAGCAATCTGCAATGGGCTCTGCAAAAAATCATGAAGCTTCTATTCACAATGTGCATACTATTAATTCAGAAGGCTATTCGATGGATCAGCTTTCTCTTGTCAGAGAGGATAAACACCATTCTCTGAGTTCATCATCAGGGATATGTGTTGTGATGTCCTCAAAAGGTGTTTCATCTACATTTCATAGTTCAAATAGTGGACAGCTTGAAAGGTCGTCTGAACCATCCAAGAACAGCAAAAAAAGGGTCAGGCCAGGGGAAAGTTGTAGGCCTCTGCCAAGGGACAGGCAACTAATCCAAGATCGTATCAAGGAGTTGAGAGAGCTGGTGCCAAATGGAGCAAAGGTATCTTGCTGGAATCTGTTTCCTAATTGTTTTTTGGGTTGAGTGATGATCTCAGATCTGGTTCATGTGGCTAAAATTTTTATTGTAACTTCAACAGTGCAGTATTGATTCACATGCTCTTTCTCCAAAGCACAACTAAACATGCTGACAAGCTAACTGACTTTGCTGATACAAAGTCAAAGGTAAGGTTTTAGGCAGTTTTAGAGATTTGTCCGATGGTCCATGGTCTATAAATCTATAATAAATAAATTACACTATATTTATGGTCAACTAGAGATTGATAATCGAACTTCAAGATATGCATAAATGACTCATGTGGTTTAGAACAATAGCATTTACCTCCCCTTGACATGTTCTTTTAGCAGAGCCGATCCTGAAAATTCTTTAGTCCGAGACGAAGTGGAAAAAATAGGTTCCTATCACACATTTTTTTTGAAATACAAATAATATTAAAACTAAGAGATGGAAAAAATGGGTCCTTAACATACAAATTTTTTGAAATACAAATAATATTAAAATTAAGAGATGGAAAAAATGGACCCTTAACACACAAATTTTTTGAAATACAAATAATATTAAAACTAGGGATGAAAAAAATAAGTCTCTAACACACAAAAAATAGATCCCTAACATATAATTTTTTTGAAATACAAATAATATTAAAATTAACGGATGAAAAAAATAGACTCTTGACACATAAATTTTTTGAAATACAAATAATATTAAAAATAAGAGATGAAAAAAATGGGCCTCTAATACACAAATTTTTTGAAATACAAATAATATTAAAATTAAGAGATGAAAAAAATGGGCCTCTAACACATAAAATGGGCCCCTAGTACACAAAATGGACCCCTAACATAAATTTTATTTTATTTTATTTTTTTTAATAAAAAATTTTACTTAAACTACCGGCCCAAAAATTTTTGGGCCTTGGGCGGAGCCCCTGCTGCCCTGGCGCAGGGCTGGGCCTGTCCTTTAGTCACAGTTCTATTGAACCTTAAGATTTTATTTATTTAATTGTTATTTAGGATAGCAAGTTTTTTAGTGCCACCCATTCAGAGATTGTTGATTTAGTTCCAAATTCCAACATTTTCTGCATGTGGACTTATCTCCATTGTTTGACACTACCACAATTTTGCAATTGCATCACAAGGAAACATACATTCTTGGATCGTCTAGTTATGAACAGGGCTCAAGCTGGGCCATATAGGTAGGGTGTCATCTGAACGTTCATTCAATATTAGTGGAGAATCTTAGTAAGAATGGACAAATGCTTGTTGAGGTACATATGACTTGAAAATGAAATTTTGATTTATTCTATTAGTGATTAATTAAAAATTATAATACATGAGAAAAACTCCTGATGTGAAATGGAGGTTAGTGACCCTTGGTTGAAGGTCTAAAGAGTTTGTTTCTACTCTAATTATGCCTTCCGCTGTATATGCTCTGTGAGGGGTGCAGCCATTTTCTTGAAATGGCAGAAGCCATAAGAAGTTTGGGCCTTACCATTTTAAAGGGTGCAACAAAAGCTCATGGTGAAAAGATATGGATATGCTTTGTGGTCGAGGTAATTTCACAACTCAAAAAGTTAGCTTTATTTTTTATGCAATTAATCCTATTTATTACACCATTTTCTTTTACACAAGACTAAAGAACTGACATAAAATTTCTGGAATCTTGGTCTATAATTTAATTAAATATATTGCAAAAAATTCAGAATATCAATTATTGTAGATTAATTCATAGTTGAAAACATCAAATCAAATTCAGGCAAATAAACCAAAATAATATTTTTTAATTAAATATTTACCAAAAAGATGTAATTTGAAAAATAATTATACAACTGGGGCTGTCAAACACGTCTGGATTGGGCGTGTTACAACATGCTCAATCTGGGTGTGTTCTTGCTGGTGCTGCCACGTGACAGCCAGGTGGCAGGCTTAGGTGCAGCGCGGTGTTTTCGTAAACTTCGGAAGGTCATAACTTTTGATTGGGACGTCCGATTGATGCGAAATCGGTGGTCACGCGCTCGAAATTGAGAGGAGAAGGTCTGGGTTGGGAACTTGCCCAAAATTTTTTTTCAAAAGAGACCTCTAAGTGCTTCAAAATTGCGATTTAATCTTCGGAGCTCTAAAAAAATTTTGTTTTCTAATATTTTATCTACTTAATTAGTGAATTGCAAGCTATTCTTTATTTATCTAATTACTTCTCTTAATTTCGAGCGTTTTGACATAAAATACGCCATCATCGGACATTGTTACGAGAAATTACGACTGTTCAAAGTTATATGTATCGTCGATATTATAGTCTAATTTTGCTCAATTTTTTAAATTATTTTTGCAACCACAACATTTTCATTTTTAAGGATTTATGGATTAGGTTTCGGGTTTAGGGTTATGGTTTAGGGTTTACGATTTAGTGTTTATGCTCTATGGTTTAGTGGTTTAGGGTTTAGTGGTTTGGGATTTAGGGTTTAGGATTTAGGGTTTAGGGGTTAGGGTTTAGGGTTATGGTTTAGAGTTTAGGGTTTAGGGCTTTGGATTAATTAACCCTAAACACTAAATCATTAAACCCTAAAGCATAAACCCTAAGGCATAGACCCTAAACCATACACTGTAACACATAACCCTAAACCTGAAACCTAATCCATAAATCCTAAAAAATGAAAACGTTGTGGTTGCAAAAATAATTTAAAAAATTGAGCAAAATTAGACTATATTATCGACGATGCATATAACTTTGAACAGTCGTAATTTCTCGTAACAATGTCCGATGATGATGTATTTTATGTCAAAACGCTCAAAATTAAGAGAAGTAATTAGATAAATAAAGAATAGCTTACAATTCACTAATTGAGTAGATAAAATATCAAAAAACAAAAAATTTTGGGGCTCCGAAGATTAAATCGCAATTTTGAAGCACTTAGAGGCCTCTTTTGGGAAATTTTTTTGCGTAAGTTCCCAATCCAAGCCTTCTCTTCTCAATTTCGAGCGCATGACCACCGGTTTCGCATCAATCGAACGTCCCAGTCAAAAGTTATGACCTTCCAAAGTTTACGAAAACACCGCGCTGGACCTAAGCCTGCCACCTGGCTGTCACATGGCAGCACCAACAAGAACACGCCCAGATTGGACATGTTGTAACACGCCCAATCCAGGCGTGTTTGACAGCCCCAGTTTTATAATTATTTTCCAAATTACACCTTTTTAATAAATATTTAATTAAAAAATATGATTTTGGTTTATTTGCCTCAAATTCATGGAAAGACAATAAAATTCAATTAGCAGGCTTTAAGATTAGGTCTGATATTCTGTTGTGATAAATTAAACTGCATTATCTACCAGCACATTGTATGCTTAAATTCAATTATTGAACTAGCTCCACCAGTACTCTATCTTAGTCCTAATTTTATTGCATTTGATTGGATAAAATATATACCTTTATAATTGAAACTTTTAAGTGAATTTGTGTCTTCCATTTTTTGATATATGATCTTTATTGTTTTTTCATATCTCTTTCCAGTGTAATAGTGTAAGCTTACTTGATAAATTCTAATCTACTTAGCTGTTCCTCATTCCTCTTCACTAATAAAACCTTAGTGTATAGAAAGGTGTCCCATGACCACAGAAAAATGTAGTTTCATTTCTCCATTTTAACCAGTTCGTTCAAGTACATGGAATGACCCTTGCAGATGAAGCCACCTAGTTCATAATATTAATTATTATAAAAAAATATATATGCTAATTGAAGCTGTCGTAATATCATAATTCATGGCATTAGGCTTCAGTAGAACAATATATTTGATAATAATTCAAATTCAAATTTCAATGGAAACTTTATTTAAGCCATTTGCATTCCTTAAATAAGAGAATTAAATACTGAAATTCAAAATATTGTACATAATATATGAATTTTAGTTGAGTAGAAATTTGCGGTGTTTTGAGCATGACTGTAAATCTTTATACTCTGCAAGTTAATAAACAATGTGGCTTCTGAAAGTGACAACTTATTTTGCAATCTTTGAAAGTTTTCATCTATACAAAGTACAAGCTAATCCCCCGGCAGAAAATTATTTGCAAGTCGAACACTGCTTGTTGACAAGTTGACGTTGAGGGACCGTTTTGTATATGTATAGATGGGTACTTTTAAGGACAAAGTCAACACATTAATATTTTTAAGAACAAAATATATTAGCTCCATTGATTGTTATTGATGAGTAAAATGTGTCACAGGGTCAAAACAAAAAAATATACACAGATTGGATATCTTGTGCCCGCTTGTTCAAATACTGCAATCCAAGATCACGGTGTATTCGCAATAATAAATGGTTGATTTTTGGAAACTATGTTGCCACTCATTGGCAAGTGTAACTCATTATTGATGTTTGAAATGAAATGATGCTGACCTTTATAGTGTGTCAAGACATAGGTTGTGGCTATGTGTGTGTTTTAAATGATTGAAATGTGTGATTGTCATTGTTTATGTTTGACATTGAAAATAGCACAATACGTTGAACATAGATCAGTGTCACTCTTGCCTTCCAAAAAAAAAAAAAAAAATATATATATATATATATATATATATATATATATATTAGTGCTATTCTTTTCATGTCTCAGACTTCTCGTTTAATTACGACGTACATTAACTTGAGAATATGTTTGGTTTGGCATTCAATCACATAGAATGCCAAAGCTTCCTCTCAGAAATTGTTGTGAATGTGCCTTGGAATGCATGATTGGTGTAAAACAAAAGAGTGTTTGAATTCACGTTTGAAGAAGTGTTAAACATATATTCACACTCTCCAATGTAGAGAATATGCGTGTTTGATTTGGCGTCCTTCAAAATTAGGCTTGTGTTAGTTAATTGAAGCTAGAAAAATATAGTCTGTACGTCTTTTTAAGTAAAGCTTACTTATGTAAGCAAGCACAAACAAACACAGATTAACTTCCACTCCTTGTTTGTCAAAAAAAAAAAAAAAAAAACTTCCACTACTTAAACACCCTATCAAGTTTATTATAATAAATAAACAACTTCAAGAATTACCTTAACTATTTATGTACATGAACAAAGTTCAAGAGTTTATAAACTTTCAAATATTAAACGCTCATAAATAATTCATGTGTGCATATATATATATATATATATATATATATATATATATATATATATATACTGATAAAAAATATTAATTATTTATTTTATGGGCAAAAAAATTATAACTTTTTCTTAAATAACTATTAAATATTTTTTTTGTTACTTCCTTCATCAAATAATAATCGTTATATAAGAAAAAAATTTATCTTAAAATAATTATTATTTTAGTTTTTAATGTAATATTAATTAATTTTTTCACTTATATCCTTTAAAACTAATTAATGATGTGACTATAAAAACTAAAAACAAATTAATAATAATAAGGTTAATTTTATAAAATTGTTATTCTCTTTCATTTACTCATTAATTTTTTCCATCTTGGTCAAACAATCTAAAATGCAATTATAATGAGATGGAGAAAATATTAAATACTTGATAAATACTCCAAGTGCATATTGATTTTAAAATTGTCAAAGTTATAAATTAAATATATAAATTACCTACCCAAAAAAGCTATTAATTAAGCTCAAGCAATCGAGCTTGATATATTTATTTAACAAACTCTGTCTAAGCTTTGCATTTAGCTTGTTTCAAATAAAAAATAAGCCAAGTTTGATGACCGTTTTCTTTTTTCAAGACGAACTTAAAACTTTTACGTATTTAAACTCAGGTCATATATACCTCTAAGGCGGTGATAGTCGTGTATGGTAACAGTGAGGTGGTGAAGGAGAATGGGTGCAGGGCAAAACTATTACTAAACCATTCACTTATTGTCTACTAAATTTATTTTAATTAATGGTCCAGATCACTTGCATCATTGCATCAAATGTTTGGTGCATAGTAGAACTTATAAACGGAAACCATTAAACCAAGAGTTATGTTTGAAGTCCAAGGTGCTAACTCACACCCTAACTCAACTAATTGAACTCAAAAGGTGTTATAATTTGACGTCAATGGAAGATATATTGGAATTCCGTAAACGAATCAAAATAATAGGAAGAAAATTGAGGATTACTATCCAAGTCATTAATAAGAATATTGGCAATTGCTGTCTTTAGTTTCCTATTTTCTTATACAGAATCCAAACGAGAATATATCTTTTTTGAAGAAAAAAATGTATTACAAATCTAAACAAGACTGTCCTGTTCAATGAACACTAATAAAAAAAAATAAAAAAAATACCTTATTATCCAAAGATTCCACTCTATACGAGTAAGTAAAAAAAAAATATATATTATATGTAATCTTACTCTTGCACATGTAAAGAGATCGTCTTACATCTGCATATATAAAAAAAACTCTTTCCGAATTCGAACCCATGAAAAAGAAAAAAATATTTATATTAGGGTTCAATGAACACTAATAAAAAAAGAAAAACAAGGAAATAAAACAAATTAAATTTCTCCCATAAGATAAAATTAATTTAGACATAAATTAAATCAACTTATGAAAAAGCTAAATAAGAACACTTTTATAAACATTGAAATTTATAAATTGATTTATGAGAATTACCTTCTTATTTTCTAAAAGTTATCCAATCATAAACTCAACATCCTGTCAAAATTTGTAGTGCCCTGTTGAGTGTTGAAGGTCTTTTTTATGTTTAACCATAATCAGGTGAAAAACTCGAGCATACATTTCCATTACCATACCAAGTAAAGAACCAAAGGAATAAAAAATAGGAAGCACAAATCCATGTGCCAGCGTGAAGATCAAGATTAGTTCAATAGCAACTGCAAGTGCCAGACTTCACCTTTCGATCAAATCCGTTAGACAGAACAAAATTGACACCCAGTCTGAATGAACAGGCTATGATCATTTTCCCCCTCTTCGTATACAAGTTTAGTAATCGAATGACAGTTCCTAATATCAAGCAAACGAAAAAAATAGCATACATATATAAATGATTAAATATTATACATAATCCATGAGACAGAAGGTACATTCGTTCTGAACCAGACAGAGACCTAAGCCAAATCCTGGAGAAATGGAAAACGGGTATAATGAGCAACCAGGAACAATCCGAGAAGTCCTTTCAACTAATATGTTTTTGTTTTCGGAGCCGCCTTTTTGGGTTGCCTTCTAGGAATAGAGTTTTTCATCCCAATGAAAAACAATAATGCCCCGAAGAGAGCCATATTCTGCAAGGAGTACAATATTCGATAAACAATTGCTACAAAGCCTACAATAGGTGAAGAATCGTTGTGACAACAGCTCAAGTTTGATCATTCCAAGTCTCAACATTGGAAAAAAAAACCTGTTCTTACCTGAGTAAATTTGATGAAAAGTTGGACAAATTCTTTGTCCTCACTGTCATAATTGTAGAAATCATACAGTGTTGGAGTAGTAATCACTTGATGCAAAAGCTCAAGGAGAAAAGAACCAAGGCTTGAAAAAATTGAGCACTTGAAAAGCCAACTTCAATTTCATAGAGAAAAGTCAAGCTACAAACCAAAAGGAAAGCTCCAAAAGAGCTGCTGAGTATGAAAAGAATCCCTCCAAGGCCCTTGGGAGCAATAGCCCCAGCAACTAACAATTTCATCTGTTAATGATATCAATCAAATAAATACACGTGCTAGAAACAAAACATCGTAATATGAATGCTAAAAATGAATGCTAAAAGGAGAATTTGATTGGATGCGGGAACATGTTGACACAAGAATGCACTAGATGCATGACAGCTATAACAATGCAAGAACGTTCAATTATTTTCCACTACAATGTTTCATAACTTCCCCACCTCCTGCCTGCACCCATTTCATTTTTTAGAACATTAATCCCTTTTTTTTAGAAAAAAACTATTTTTCATTTTATATTTATGATTCATGTCCAACACAACGACAATCCTATTGCCTGCTTAGAACTCAAAATTGGGTATGTGCTGCAAACAGTCAAGTAATAAGTGTCAAGACCAAAACGAGAAGCCCTATATAAGTTAATACTTCGTCCATATTACATAGTCTTATTTAAACATGTGCAGTTATAAAGACAAAAGCATTATTAAATACCATGTATAGTTTCATTTTATCAAGAATTAATTAGACACTAGACCTACACTTAATGACAGAAAAATGCATGAATTCACAAGCGGTGTCGAACTCCATGTCACACTCCTGTCAAACTTAACCACCTTTTCCTTCTTTTGTTCCTATCAAAGAACTTGTTTATTTGTTTAGTTGTGTTTTAATCACGCTTTCCTTAAACGATAGAATAAAAGAGACCGAGAAACTAACATCAATATCTGGAAGTTGAAAGCCAACTTTAGAATGTACTTGATGTGCAAGGGCATCAAACTTCGGTCTGAGTGCTTTTGCTGCGGGTCCCCCATCAACTCCATAAGAATTAAATCTGTACAAGAATAAAAATGGAGGGAGGATAAATAAAGAAAAGCCATAAAAATTAAAAGAAAAATAAGTAACAATTGAGTGCTCTGTGCTTCCCGAATCAAAATGTCAAATGGAAAGAATTTATAGCTTCTAATGCCTAATTAAATGTAAACAGGGAGCAATATCAAGCAACACCATCAACTTGTCTAAAAATATAACGGATGAGACTATAAACCGGGTCATCATTGAATGCAAGCATCAAATTTAATTAGGAATTAAACATGGGAAAGTATAGAAAAGAAAGGGGCACATTATTCTACTTCAATCAGAAGGCCACAATCCACTAAAAAAAAACTAGCAACGGCAATCAGACATTCAGTTACAGTGTGAAATAGAGATCATAGATTTGTCTGCCTTAATCTATGGCTATGCCTAAACTTCAATATAAAGACATGCAATTGAACCATAACTTGATACAAGATAAATCTCATCACCGTGCCCCAACACTCTGGGAACAGGTTAGGGTCAAGGCTTAACTAATGAGGACCAAATGTTTATACCCTCATTTTTACAAAAAAGAAAAAAAATTAACTGACATTAATCACACCTAAGATTACCAAATTTTCCACGAATAAATTTCCCAGTTTCAAAGTAACACATTATAAACGGACAAAAAAAAAAAAAAAAAACAATAACACCCTCTACAACATCACAACACACAAGTTGCTTAACTACCAGCAAAAAGTACCCCGCGCCCACACTACTTCTTAATTGCTAACTGGTAACTCGTAACAATACATAGTCAAATTCATTCATAAACTACATAAAAATTAGCTTGCCAAAACCCGAAACCGTTAATGTTAAGTTTTAATGAATTAAAACGATTACATAACCTCAGCAACAATAATAAAAGCTGGCAACTACACCACGGTGACAACAATTATAATCAAATCACGCAAGAAGATCTAACTACCCTACCAAAGAAATGCATGCACGTAAACATATCTGACACTACGACGCATAATAGAATGGCAAAAGGTCAAAAATAAAAAATAAAAAATAAAAAAACCTAAAAAAATAAGAAAAAGTTCCGGTTCCATGCTATTGAACTAAGTGAAAAGACAGATCTGCTGAATCGTTTTGACGAGTCAATTGTGCGTAACATATCCAAGTAGAGAAAATGAGAAACTAATAACAACAACAACCAACTCAGCAGAAATTGAAAAATTAACTCAGTTAAAAACAATAAATTACTGCAACCACTGAAAATAACAACCATGCATGATTCGAAGTGCAGAGAAAAGGATCAGTGAGGAATATGAACAAACTCTTGGTAAGCGGAGAGGATGAAAACGGAGGCGAAGAGGACTCTGCCGAGAAAAGAAGAGAACGCCATTTTAGAGAGAGAGAGAGAGAGGAAATCTAGGGTGCTTGAAGAAAGCTGGTTTTTCTTTTCCCGGTCAGAGCGAGAACGAAAGAGAAACAGCGAGCGAAGCTCAAAGTGAAAAAAGGGTGAGGGAAGGGTAGCATAGTCTTTTCGATCTGGCAAATGCGTGGAACGGTCTGGTTAGGCGACTCTCTTTCAGCGGCTATGGGCTCAATTAATGACAAACGTAGCCCAATGGACCGCTTTTATTCCGTTTATCAACTTTTTAAACCGAGTTTAAACACAGGTTACTCCAATCTTATAAAATGTCAGCATAACCATAATGCCTATTGCATCTTGCACCTTCTATTACATTTTGGAAATCTTGAAAAGTTTATTTTGAAATATAAATTTGCATTTCATCTTATATCTGATGCAGTAGTGAAAATGCATGGTATAAATGTCCAGCATGATTATGCTTTTTGTATGGGTCTTGCTAGCCCTAAGGACACTGGAAAAAAAATTAAAGAAAAAAAAATTAGTGTAAAAATAATAATGAATGACCTAATTTTTATTTTTCAATAAAAATATTTTTATTTTGAGTTTTTTAATTAGTGTCTTCAGGACACTAATTAATATGTCTTTTTTTATTTTTTATTTTTGAGTTGGTTATTTACTATTAAAAAATGATGGGACTTTTTGCGGTCAATGATCAACAAAATTAACAGTGAAATTACACATTTACACTTTGCTGTAATGAATATCATCATAAATTTTATTGATAATGCGTGTGGAATTATAGTTTCATATTTGAATTGTGATTTTCATTATACCCCATTCTAAAAATATTTTTACATTCGGTCCAAAAAAAATATTTTTATTGTAAATTAAATATGTATGACATGATTGAAAATATTTTATTATCTGTCCTAAATGTTTTGAAATATTTGAGCAGAACTCAATTTAAAAACAACATATAGCCTATGATAAAACACACAGACACACGCACACATAAATTGCTTGGGCTGGGAGAATGATAAAATACAATTGCTTGGGCTGGGCTAAACCAAATCCTACGACTCTATAGGCCCTTAATTAAAGCAGGACTTCAATAGGATTGTTGATGTTGTGATATTCGCGACCAATATTATTAGAAATTTCTTATGATCATCTTATGAGAAAACCAAATCATGTAATTTATTAATTATATTAGTTTCTTGACAGTTTACTTTTGTTATTGATTATTTGTAGAAGAAATTTACTTCTTTTTATAGTAAATCAAATATATTTATTGAATTGATTAAATAAAAGACAAATGTATAACAATTTCCCCCATAATTTTCCTTAAAACCTCAGCATATTAACGTAGTTCGACTTTTGGTATGATCTCGCAAATCCATATTGGCAAAAATGAATTTTAATTGGATATGTCATGGTGAGCATAAGTGGGATTACGAAATACACAATGAATACATGCAATAATATAAAAAATTTAAAAATTAGAAAATATGCCATATTTCCATATCAATTATATAATATAATGTAATAAATTAAATGTAATTAAAATACTTAGTAAATTAAAAGTTTATGTTTATTCCAAGAAAAATCAATGTTAAGCATCAATCGTCATAAATATAATTAAACATTAACATATACTTAATTATTAATATGTTATTCTCAAATAATAAGGATGTGTTTAGTTTGGGAAATAAAGTATAAAACAAGTAGGAAAAAGTAAAATTAATGATTTTTAGGTTATTTAACAATATATGAAAGAAAGTAAAGTTACAAGTTACAACTTTTTTCTTAATATTTTTATTCAATTTAATAAAATTAATGTGAACTGACTTTTTTTATTTATCAGATATTTTTATTTATTTTATTTCTCTTTTTTCTTATTTTTATCTATTTAATTTGTTGTTATTATTTTTTTATTTTTTAACCAAAGAACATGTTAGATGTTCAGAATTATAAAATTAGTTGAATGATAAAAAAAATAAGTTCAATTTTCTGTTTACAAAATGTTACCTGTCCAAAGACTAGAGCTTCAAAGTTCAGGTCACTAGTAAGGTGGACGGCCGAAACCAACTGAGGGTTGAGAGAAGACAAAAGCATATTGATATGACATTTACCACTTGGTTTCTAAATAAAGCCAATTAATTCTATTTTGGGGAAGGTAAAGCCTAGGCCTACTTATGCGCCTATATATGCCATTATGTGTAGGAATAGGAGTATCTGTATTCAAGAAAATATTTATATTTTCGAGTAAAATAATTTTAGTATTTCAATGTTTTATTTAAATATTTTTTATTATGATTTGACTCATTTAAAAAGAGAAAAAAATTTATAAAATATTAACTAATAATAAATATTATTTCTTATGTTTTATATTTTCAGCCTTAACATATTTATTAAATTTACTTTTTATCCTAAGATAGAGTTTTATTATTTGTTTTTCGATTTCTTTACTTTCACTCACATGTTTAACTTTGTGACCGCCCTTTTTCTCCCGTCTCTCATTTTTTTTAATTGCTCTAGGTAATTCCTTATTTGATTTCTTGTTTTCTCTCACATTCTCAACATAATACACTTGAGATTGATGCAATTTTTCCATGCACTAGATTTTTTTCACTTGCAACATAATGGAAGTATGCGGTTTATCTAGGTATAAAATAAAATTGATAATAAAATACGCTATAAAAAATATATAACAACGTAAACTATATTTTTAATTAAAAATTAATCTTTAAATAAAAATTATAAGAGTTCAAAGTAAATGAAAAACTAAAATTATAATCGCCTAAAAGTATATTTTATCCATAAAATAAAATTTAAAATGATATTTAAATTTAAATATTATACAAACACATCCTATCATTTTATGTTTATCAACTACTTTAATAAATAACTTTATTAAAAAAACTTATAATTCAATAAATTAATTAAGCCATTTAGACAGTAGCCAAACATGCACATAGCCTTTCTAATTAACCGACAACGAGACATATCAGTGGCTAAGAAAGATGTTATGCGAGTATTTCGTATACTTTTAATTTGGGCGTTATACAAATTACAATGTGTCAAGATTGAAGTCAATATATGCCAAAACGAAAATTAACGTAGGTGCAGCTTATTTCAAACAATCAATCAAAACCTAAACGAGATAGTAGCTAGTATATATAGTTTTATTCTTACACTTTCTGTTTCTGTCACGTAGATACCGGGACAATTTTGTAGGACCAACCCTTCCTAGCTCATTCACGTACGCATAACAATGTCAGTCATTTCAGTCAAATTCCCATCCAAATTAGGTTAACTTGAGCCTTGAAACTACATTTTTAAGAATTCCAGGTTGTCTCCACTAGTGTTTAATCAGTTCTAGTCATATAAATTGGAAGTATCTCTTAACCGCGTTCTTAACAATCGACTACAAAACAACAATCCCCCAACAAAGACAAACTCTATCCCTGTCATTGTTAAACCTTTTGAAATTAAAATGACAACCAATTAGCTAGCTCTAGTTCATTGATCTCGTAATTTATACGAATTAATACATTAAACCAGTCCCTATATCATGGCTCAGTTTTGAACAACTGCCCCCTGTTCAAACTACATATGATTTAATTTTAAAATCCTAAAGCCACTCGAGAATAAACTAGTGTGTTTAATTATACTGAAAACTAGCTACATTTGTATATCCTGTATTTATATATTCTATCGAAAATGAAACTTTCTGCAGATGTGTCTCAATCATTAAGCAACATCGTGTTCTTTTGTAGTTGGTATTATTCGGGGAGTTTGCTTTTGGGTTGCATCATTATGGATTGTTTTTTATATATTGACTAATTGGTGGATAATATAATTTTAAAAGTTTCACCGAACATGTTGCATATTATTGTATAAATCTATATTTAGAGTCAATAATACGAAAGAACATTAATTATAGGGCCATTAGCAAGAACAAATAACACATACCTTAGAATTAAGAAGAAAAAAAAGGAACAAGAACTTCATGTGGAAATTTATAGTATTTTTTTTTTTTTCTATACTGTGCAAGATAAGAGATCATCATAATTATATTCCTAAGTCCTTACCTAGATATCTGGCAATCATCCATACACGTGCAGTGGCCCCATATTAAACGCTTGGGGTTGGTTTAATTTGACTGGTCGTGCTAGACACTTGTCAGCATTATCCTTTGTCCATATACACGTGATCTTGTGATCTCCCTGGCCTTTTAATTTCCTGTATTAATGCAAACCAGACATTTAACAATCTTCACAACTTTTGGTTAAGAATGCTTATATGATTGAATTAATGTATATCTTGTAAATTAGCAATCTTCTAAGACCATGTATAGCTTCTGCCAAATGAACCTTGACTTCCAGTTCCAGATTTGATATATTTTTTGCTTCAGTAATAATTCTAAATTCTAATTGACACGTATGTATAAGTATGTGTTTGAAAACCTATTGAGAAATGAA
Source organism: Glycine tomentella (assembly GCA_007407185.1). Lineage (NCBI taxonomy): Eukaryota > Viridiplantae > Streptophyta > Magnoliopsida > Fabales > Fabaceae > Glycine > Glycine tomentella. Next base: position 754,122 of record PYAF01001177.1, read on the forward strand.
GAATCATGTTTGAAATGTAAAAATTATAATTATTAGTGTAAAAAAAATATAAAACTAACAGATAAAAAAATATGAAATATAAAAATACATTTGAAATGTAAAATCTATCAAACTATCACTCGTTTTATCAATTTAAAATTCTTTTTGATTGTTATAATTATATAAATTTAAAATCAAGATAGGTCACCTAATTAACACATTGATGCAAGGGTTGAAATGGATAAATGTGAATCTACAATGCATAAATAAATTAAAGATTACACATAGCTCAATGATAAAAACTTGCCTTAAATCAAATGTAATTTTCGTCAGAATTGGAAATTATTTGTTTAGAAAGAAGACTGACCAAAAACGATGGATGTTGATTTCTCTAAGCCTTGGCCCTTCAATATATCTTGTCAGTTTTGTCATCTTCAGTTTGGTTGATTTGTGTTGAAGAATTCGAACCGGACCCTTATTTTAACGATTTGCGATTATTCTACTTTCTGAATGCTGATAGGATTTGTTTTATTTATCCATATGCCTGCACTTCATTTTTTTTTGTTCACATGATCATTTCTTAATTCCCATATTTGTTCCGAAGCATATATAACAGTGTAATTTTTTGCGTAATTATTATATATGGACACCCATATATAATATATAGTATACACCTATTTAACTTTATTTTCTATCTATCTTTTTTTTTTTATCAAACTATTTCACTTATCATACTTATATTTATATTTTTCCCTTTTCTTTTTCTCTTTTTTCTTTTTTAGATGTTAATTAGCATAAAAATATTTATGCAGCTTTATCCTAATTTTTTTAGGACAGCCGCAAGAAACACTATAGGATTGGTGGTGACGTGGATATGGGCTGGTGTGGACCCCACAACACGGGTACTTACATTAAAGAATAGTTACCACCATTCGTGCGGAGTTGGATTAGTGTAAGGAGCCATGTAATATTTTGAGTCTAATAACTTAATTTGCACGCATGAATGATATAATTTTTTTAGGGTAAGGTTACATTAGTTTTTGAGATTAATTTTAAATATTTTAATTAAAATATTGATTATATTCATATTTATGATAAAATAATATTTTATTTCTTATAATTTTATTTTTAATTGAATAAAATCAATGTTAAAAACTGATAATGTTAGTGAAAAGTTATAATAATTAAATGATAATAAAAATGTAAACTTATAATTAAGTATATTTTTTATTCACGTTGTTAGTAAATTCATGTATCATCATACATTGGATTTTAATAATTTATCCTCCTCTTACATTGCTGCTAAAAAAACATTTTTTTATAAATTATATACTGTATTTATCAATATCAGGAAAAAAATTCTGATTGACGAAGAAGACAAAAGTGGATGGAGTTATTCTTACACTAATTCATTTATTATGTAAGAAATTCGGTAAAGTGTGTCTTATTGGGCACGTACGTGCACCGCATCCACTGACCACTAGGAATACTAACGGCTGCAGCTTACCTTTTGTCCTCACTCGTTTTCTTGTCGTTTAGTTTCAAACACATAAATTATTGAGAAATTCTGAATTTTTTTTTAACAATTAAGAGATATAAAAAAAGAGATTAGATGAATATTACGATTAAAAGATATAAAGAGAGAAAATAAATTAAATGAGTGTATAATTAATACAATTCTACATTATTTGTGAATTTTTTTTATAAGACACCTATACCAATATAATAATCACGCATATGGATATTTTTTTAATAAATTAAAGAGAAAATTAATATTAAAATTGTATATCTAATAACAGAGACGAGTCCATTTTTATTCAATTCTCATTATAAAATAAGAGAGTAACTAATAATTTTTAAATAATTATTTTATTTATCTCCTAAATATAACTATTTTATCCTTAACAACTAGTTTTGAAACAATTTTGATAACACTGTCAAATGGAAAAGAATTTTATAATTGCTTCATATGAGAGCAAGGACCTTTGAAGTTTGAACGGATCGACACTACATAAGTGACACAGTTCATCAGGAGTCATCTAAAACAAAATCCAAAATTTATAGTTCCATCATAATAATTTTTACAATTAATGTATTTAACGAATAAAAAATATTTCAGATGATTAATTAATGCTTATCTACAGCTAAATAATCCAACAATTTGAAATAAAGTAAACATTCCTCGTAATGAACGGTCTCAGTATTTTTTTAGTGACGGTTAAATCTTTCATTAGACCAAGTCATCACCAATATTTAATAGTTATAATTCTTTCAGTTTAGAATTTATTAATCTTATCAACAGAAGATAATTTATTTATTTTAGATAAAATGCGGATAGTTTTAAGAGAGTTGCCCTGTAAATTTAAGACCTGATCTTTTAAGTTTTAAAAATTTTACTTTCATTATGAAAGGACCAAATTGATTTGAAAGAAATGCTAGTCTTAATCTTACAATTTTATCCTTAAAAAATATTTCAGTAAATTAAGAGAGCATGATATTTATATATAAATTTAGCTTTAAGTCTTAAGCTATATGAGATTATTTTGGTATAATAGAATAAAATAAATATGAGAACAATATTTTATTATCATAGTATTTTACTTTTTTAATATAAAAGAATTATTAAATATTAAATTAATAAACCAAAAAATAAATAACACTGAAATTGTTCCAGCTCTATATACTTATATGCAGTGAATTTCAGATAACCGGACTGATAGTAAACAAAAAAGAAATTGTTAGACATACCAAGGAATAAAGAACACTGGAATTGCGCCAATGCAACAAACAGTTTACATATATATGCAGGTGAATATAGTTGGTATTTGTCCCCTTTGTGCACTCTTAGATTGCTAGCTGTTCTGTGGAAAAAAATAAGAAGAAGAAGAAGAAACTGCTTGTATGAACAAAAGTTCCCCCAACAATAAAACAAATAAGAAACATGCTAATAGATAAGTTAGCAATTGCGTATAAAAAATTACACCATCTAATGAAGTGGGAAAGAATGGTTGGTTGCAAGGATAATCGGATCCGTCTCTTGAGTCTTGATGCTAATTAATTAATTATATATCCAAGAAAATGGATTCTTCTTCCAAGCACATTAGTTGGAGAACATCTTCTCCTGTAAAGTGTTTCCATTTTGTTCCTTTCCAGCTACTGCCACAGTAGGAAAAAAAAAGAAGAAAAACACCAAAACCTCTAATAGAGGCTCGATATTTGTATATATACACTCAATTTCAAATTCTATGAAAACACCCGTACAATTTTTGTAGAGCATACACTACACTACATTTTGTCTGAAGGTCGTGGTGGGGCATTATGTATGTTAACTAAAGACATATATACGTATGCACCTGTATATGGCAACTTTTCAATTAAATCATAATAACTCTTTACATATTAATTTTTTAGAGAGACTAATAGTAGTTTATTCTTTTTTTCTACTATCCATTGTCAGAAAACACCGACAAACTCGTACACGTACATAGTATTTTTATGGGACAAAAGCTATATAAGGGCTGGGTACTTTAATTATTTAGTTTGGTGGTGCTGGGAACAAAATGGAAAGCATCGTGACCCATGTTTGATAAAATAGCTGAAAAACCAATTAAAGCGTAAAAAATAATGATAGCTTAAAGTTGTTAAGTTAATTTATTTAATTATAAGTATTTAGTAAAATTATCTATTAAAATAATTGATGATAAATATAAAATAATAGAAGCTGACATGTTTATAAATGATACTTTTATATAATTTTAATTTTATTTTATCAATAAAAATATATTTTTGGATATTTATAATTTTTTAAGTAAATTTAAACTCTTTTAAGTTTTAATTTATAGATAAATTGTTTAATTACATTTTTAGTTTAAATGATTATATCTTTTTATATTTTGTATTCTATTCTATTAATCTTATACTATATTTCTTAAAGTATTTTCAATCAAATTTAAAATAAAGTAAAAAAAAAAAGAACATTTAAGTGGACATCATACTTTCATTATGTCAATTAGTGTAGTGGTTAAAATAGATGGTATAAAATTTTAAAAAACAATAATAATAAAGTAAATCTATCATATACCAATATCAATATGTTGAAGTATAATGCTAGAGTAATAAAATAAATATTGTAAATCGTGTGATTGTTTAAATAAACAT
>PYAF01001177.1:758358-776832 GCA_007407185.1 Glycine tomentella
ATGTAAAAAAAGTAAAAATAATAAAACCCCACCCTATGAGTGAAAACAAAGCAAAAAAATGATAAATTAAATTCCTGTCTTTTATAAAAAAGAGTAAAAGGGAAATTTAGTAAATATTTTAAGGACAAATGATATATATATATATATATATATATATATATATATATATATATAAAGCATTGTTGAGAGAACAGATAACGTTGTAGACTATTACGATTCAAAATCCATTGTTAAAAGAGAACTTTTTTTTTTTAAATAAAAAATTGACAACAACTTAACGTGAAGTCATAGGCTAGAAATATTGTGGTGGGATTCTAAAATCTCTTCTTCATAATTGATGTTCAAATGAGTCATTAACTATAAACTTTTGTACAAGCAACTTATTTTATCAGTCTCTTGGTGTTTACTCTTTCTCCTTTGTTTCGGGTTGCTGTTTATCTCCATAGTGAACTAATATATTATCTCTTAAATAAATTATACAACATGAATAAATAATTATTTCTGGGATCTCTTAATAGTCTATTGAATGAGTACTGTTGCGGTGATCCACTTTGGATCATGTGACCTGGAGAAAAAAGAAGAAACAGAAGAGTCAGTTGGATTGAATCAATCATTTTTAATTTGTGTCTTCATATGGGAGGACCATAAAATCCAGAGCAAACACTGTGTTATGATAAAGATGCGTTTTGCACGATCGAATAAGAAAAAGTTCAGGTATAAAATACATAAGATGAAAAGCAACATTATATATAACATTTAAAAGTACTTAATAGACAATATGGTCCATAATTTCATTTAAAGAATCTTGTTTAAACTGGATACATTCAAATGTCCAGTGTTTAGGCAAATTGACAAATAGTGTATGTACCACTGTTCTCTTATATGTATAATGAAAATATTTCTCATTTTAATAATCTAAAAACTATAAACTTGGACTATATAAAAATAATTAAGCTTAAAAGTTTATTAGTGGTCATATGACTATTTTAAAAAGCATGGTGCCATTTCTCTTTTGATATTAACTATTTAAATAAAATTGAATAAGTTATATTTATTATTTTCATTTTTTCCAAGTCAAGTATATATATTAGTTAAATACACCTTCATTGATGACTCATGGGGATAATTATAATTATAATTTTTAACAATAAAACAGGCTTGTGTGTACATATGCCTGCTGTCTCCAACGCTCTTATGCCATTATGCGGAAGTGGCAAACAAGTATATGGCTGATGATATCATACAACTATTACTCTTGATTTGATGATGGTATTGGTTTTCATTGAGGCATATTTAGGGTTAAAACTTAAATGTCTTTGTTAGTGAGTACACATCTATCTGTCTCGCATGCAATATGGAACCCATATAGGGTAGAGTGATATACTTTATCTACCCTATATTTTCTAACTTCTTTTTTGACTAATAAGAGCCGCTCTTTGATTCAATTTAGATAACCCTCGTGTTCATTATGTGTGTGTGTGTGTGTGTGTATATATATATATATATATATATATATATATATACGTATCAAATCCTTTTAAACGTTAAATTTTTTTAAAATAATTGCTTGTCATTGATATAGAATAAATGATTTTATATACGTGTGTACGCACACACACGTTTTCTTTTTTTATCAGAAAAAAAAAAAAGAATTATGTTGATAAGCTGGGTACAAAGAAATACCCTTTCAGACATGAAGAAGGTAAGTACGCCCGCACACGTATATATAAGAAAAGTTCTGACTCGTGGAATTTTTTGAGGGATTAAATTCTACCCTCCATATATCATTTGAGTTTCATTGTTGGCAAGCTATTCGAGCCATTTTCATTGGACAACCAAGACTTAAAAAAATAAATTTAGATGCAAATATTAATTCTCATTTTTCTCCGCACTTTCAACTTCCCTTGATTAATAATTTTCAATTTTAGCAGAATACTAAAACCATGAATGAACTTATATATTGCTCATTTTTTCAGAATATATATAGTCGATTAAAACTGGTCTAAATTTTTTAGAGTTGGTTGCAAAGATGATATTGAAATTAAGTTTGAGATTTTATACTAAATTACATAATTTATCAAAATGTATTGTACATATTGATAAAATATTACGAAAATATATTAATAATATTTATTTATATTTAACTATATTTTTTAAAATATTTTCAAAACTTTTTTACCAACATTTTGACTAAGTATTAAATAAAAAATATTGTTAAAGATCACATATATAATAGTATCAACCTATTTATAATTAAGTCTTTTAATAAAATTATACAAATCTAACTTAATTTAACCTACAAAATTTTATTAAATTGAATAACATATTTAATTAAATCCGACTAAACCTGACATGTAAACATCCTAATATCTAAGAGTATGTTGAAGAAACATTGCTCAATCAGGTTTGAAAAGATCTTGATTTTTTATAGTGATAACAAGATATAAACTTATGAAAAATATTAGTGCCATTGACTAAAGAGATAGCATGAGCAAAGTCAGAATAGGCAACAATCCTCCTGTAACTTAGATTTCACACGGAATGTAATCGCTTAAAAATAGCCATCAATTCGATATATAGGGTGATATCATACTGCCCAATGCACCCCTTTATCCGATGTACTAGCCTTATATCTTATGCATTATCCGATAATAGACTTTCTTAAATATGTTGATTAAAATTTATTTCTTGCCTTATGAATATGAGAAAGATTCTTTTGTGTGTGTAATATAATGTCTACTTCAATAATTTTAATACTTTGAAAATTTTCAATATCTCATTATCAACTTTTTTCACACAAAAAACTTATATTATTTCATTCATGAGAATAGGAAAAATACAACTTAGAATAAAATTTAAATATTGTGGACTAACATACAATTTAGATGCTTTCACGTAACAGATATCCTTAATGAGCGAAAAAAACTCATACATTTTACCATTAGCTAAATTTTAATCTTTCCTTACACTTTCTCTCAATTATCTCTCAAGTGGTATGCTTTTAAACAGTTATTTTTATTATTTTATTTTAGGGCCTTTTGTTAGAATGTCATTATTAGCTACTATAGAATGCGGGGCCCATTGCACATATGGGAGGGGCCTACATGTTGGTGCCTATACTCGACACAAGAAAGTGTTTAAAAGTTTTGAAAGAGTATATGTACAATATATGATAATAATTAATTATTTATACGGTATTGCTCGACAAACCATGACTTCGAAGGCTTAAACAATTTCAAGTCTGGAAAGGGCAAACAAATCACATCTCTTTGCCCCTCCCTCTGTCTTGATTAGCTTCTATGTGATGATCACAACTAGTGTCACAATCGTTTGTTTCATTCATTTTTGGAATCTTCCTTCTTCTTTTTCTCAGTGACCATTTGTTTTAACTTTTTTTGGGCCTGCTTTACGTTTTGATTACCTGTATAATTAGAGGACAATGATTATTCCCAAAACAAGAATCCACCGAGAAATTAATGTTGATGATTAATTTTTCACATATTTAATTTCTAAGCAATCTTATTAACAACCATAACACTGTCGAACTGTACATTGAAAACACTAATCCCCACTAACGTATTAGAGATAGCCCCTCGAACAGGCAACTTGTCCCCAGATTATTGAACTTTGGCAGTGTGTGCTAGGATAATTAATTATTTGTTTAAACTCGTGTTGAACTCAAATGAAATACTCCTCATTCAGTTATGCTCTTTCTGCCAAAAAATTGCCAATACAAGTACCATAGCAATTTGTGCCACCATAAATAAATTATTGAACTTTAATGTGATCGAGTGTGACTGTGTGTTAAGGTGGACATTTATAAAATTAATTTTGATAAATTTATTTTAAAGGAAAGTGATTTATATTTTAATATTTTTATTCTAAATGCAAGTTATTAGTAAAATTTAATATAATTTATTTTATTCAATACAAAATTAATTCAAAATCAATTTTGAACTTAAAATTATTTTTTAACATATATTAACTATGAGTATTTATCTAAAGTAATATTTCAATATGATTTTAGATATATTTAATGTGAATCCAAACATCTACTAGCACTTAATTCTTTCTCTGTTGTTTCAACTTAGGTTTATAAGGCGATGTGCTTACTTACGCCATGGAACAACTGTAAATCGCTAAAGGGACACATGTAGACATAAACCGATTTTTAATATCAAAAAAATATTTACACGCACGTTTTCTTTCTCTTTCGTTTGGACAATATGTAGCATGTGGGGGACTTTCTGTAATATTAAACTAAGTTTTTTTTTCCTTGTTGTTATTATATAATCATTTCTATACTCCAAAAATATAATATTGGTTATATGATTAAGAAAGAAGAAAAGATGAGAAAGATCATATGTTTGATTTCCTATGTTAATTTCAACAGAAATTAACTATACTAATAATTAATATTTATCAGTAAAAAAAATCATTTCTATACTCTTCCCAGTTTTCCTTCGATTTATCATGGTATATATTGGGTACCATTTAGCGTAACAATGAGAGGTAGAGTTTTAAGATTATGCTCATAAAAAAAATTGAGAGTGACAATAAAGACTAAATCAGATCCCGACTTCAAATGTATTTGTGTATTCTAAAGGACACTGCCTCATATCACAGTGTAGACGACAGAGCACTCCTCATAGTGTCATGATCTTTTTGTTAATTACACCAATCAAGTATATATATATATATATATATATATATATATATATATATATATATATATATATGTAAGTATGATGTATAAATAATTAAGAAACCTGAGGAGGAAAAAAAATTGCTTTGAGTAATAGTTGGGCTTTCTTGTTTTGTCGCATAATGGAAGAAAATTCTTGCGTCCAAGTTTCAATCAAATGTCTTTGGTCAAGAGAAATCGGCATCTACATTAATTGACTGATAAGTTAAAAGCTGTAAGCATGTAACTATTGATTCTTAATCAGTAAACAATTATTAAATAACCCATCGAATTCTGTTTCTTCCATTTCCATATTCTCACAGTCAAGTAAGTATATATAAATAAGTAGTCCTATAAATGAACTTGCGGCTATCAGTACTCTATTGCATATATATACAAGGACCATGGTACCAATACATTTTATACAGAAAAGAAAGGACAAGAGCAGATAGATCCAATCATCAAAAAATATGGGTTTGGTTAATGCTACCTCTTTTGTCGTATAAGCATGTTGAATGGAATCTCATTTTTTCTGACAAATAAAATTTCGGTAGAGGGGGGTGATAGTGTTTTATATGGGGAAAAAATAATGAACACTGTAGGCCATTAAGGGGACCTAGATTAATTAAATATTCCTTACTCTAATCCACCGTTTCCTCTTGCTGTGGTGTATATAAAGATGGTGATAAATGATTATGATTTGCACAAAGCTGAATAGACACAAAAACAACCCCAAAATCCCTAAACACCACAAATTAACCCCCCCAAAATGACTGGTTCTGGTTCTCCTTGTGGAGCTTGCAAGTTCTTGAGAAGGAAGTGTGTGAGAGGTTGTGTTTTTGCACCTTACTTTTGCCATGAACAGGGTGCTACCCATTTTGCAGCCATTCATAAGGTCTTTGGTGCAAGCAATGTCTCAAAGCTCCTTGCTCACCTCCCTGTGAGTGACCGTTGCGAAGCCGCTGTCACAATCTCTTATGAAGCTCAAGCTAGACTTCAGGATCCAATTTATGGCTGTGTTGCTCACATTTTTGCACTCCAACAACAGGTTTGTTTCCCTCTCATAAGCATTGATCTTAATAGCTTTATAATTGAAAACCCTAGCTGATTTTGCTTATACTATAGTTAACTAATTTATGTCACTTTTTTGCTTTGATCTTTGTAGGTGGTGAATTTGCAAGCTCAGCTAGCTTATCTTAGGGAACAAGCAGGTCAGATCTATCTGAATGCCTCTGCCACTGAAAACCCTAATGAGAAACTATTTGGAAAACCTACTACTTTCCCTCAAGATCTTCAAAGTTGGTTCCAAATGGAAAATTCCAACATGGCTTCACAATTTCTCCCTAACTTGCCCACCAATCCCTCAACACAGTATTATGGGAACACTAATAGTCTCATGGAGCCAAACCCTATTGGAAATTATGAAAATTCAGGAACCGTAGAAGAAAGCATCTCATTTTCTAGCTTTGAAGAGAGTTGTAACTCTATGTCCTATGACATGCAAAGGCAGTGGGGCCTTACATAAAGAGGATGATAACCTTCAGTAAGTGGCTCTTGGTTACAATCAAACTAGCTAGCTTCATGAAAGATCAGAGTCTGCGTGAAAGAATTGGTGAAGACAACTTTATCAATTTTGAATTGATGCTACATGTTGTGAAGCATGCACTTTGTTGCCATAAATAACCTTAGGTAGCCTCTAAATGTTCATATATATAATTGGAATGGAATATCCTAGTGTTGTTTTGTTTAGTCTACTGTAATATTAGTATTTCTTAGTGATGAAACTTTGGTTTTTGCATGAGCTAAATTGGGTTTGTTTATGGACCTAGTGAAGATATCCTAAATTTTGACCTAAAAGATATAGTCACCTATACGTTTCTGACATTTAATTTCCTTTGTCAAATAAAATAGGTTTGAACACTGGCAAATATTTGGAATAGGCCAGGGAATATGGTAATCCCAAAGTAACTGATATATTAATTCAGAAACCCTATATGGAACAAAGTTACTCTTAATTCTCGGAAATAAGTAATCCCTAGGTTAGAGAGCAAAGGAACATATTTGCAGAGAGAGAAAGAGAGAGAGAGAGAGAGCATATTGCTCAGAGTAATTAATTAATGCAACTAAAATATATGCTTCACGCACAGACACAACATGTCTCCCAGAATGAATTTTTCTGAGCAAAGCACTACGGTTGTTTCATAATGATACTTGTTGCATTTCTTCAAGTCTCCCCATTCACCTTAATTTGTTTCATCATACCAGATAAGCTAGTGTAATTATATATATATATATATACACACACACACACACACTGAAGTGCATTATGAAACTACAAAATTTCGTTGTTGTTACCTTGATTTTGGAGATAAGATCTTGAAGAAATATAAGCAAATGCTAATATTGTTTCCTGTATCTGCTTGGTTCTTGTGAATTCGGAAGCCAACTTTCCATTTTTCAATTACTGATATTTTCTTTTTCTAATATTGTTTCCTGAGTGTTTAATATGCATGTTTATGAATTTGTTTGTTTGTCCAGATTTTTAAATTTCCAAGATACCCCAAATGAAAATAATTGAACTCTGTATCACTAGCATCATTTGCCAATTTTTCTAGGTTCTCCAATATACAAATTAAAGTCAGTGCTTCTTTCCATATGAAAAAATAGCCTTATAATTAGTTTGGATTACATAAGACTCCAACATCTTGTTAAATGCTTGTAGTTGGGATGGTGCTCGCAAGGAATGGAATGAAGAATAACCAACAGGGATTGACTTACATATATACTTTTTTTATTGGTCAACATTTTAGAAGAATTTTTTAGTCCTATTTACCTGGTATTTTAAAATTCTAATAATATTTGATTATTAGTAGAGAAATAATGATATATGAAATGTTGGAATGATAAATGAGATATTAAAAATAATTTCAATACAAATAAGAATATTAATTACAATTCTAAATCTATGTTTGTGTAAAAGATATATAATAAATAAATAAATAAATGAGGCTTTATAAGGTGTACATTATGACATCCCGTCCTAACCGAGGATAAGAATAGAGAGGTGAGATAACCCATTTATTCCTGTGTGAATAAAAGTTGATATGTGTGTGTGTGTGTCCAAACACCATTTGTAAGCCTCGTGTAGATTTCTCCTTGGCGATATGCATGTATATATATTCCTCATTTTGAAAGATGAACATGATGACTGCAAATTCATCAGTACCCCCATCATCTATTTCTTTTTTGTAGTGACTGTTAAATCTGAAATTTTATGTCTCCCTCGCCCCATTAGTTTATTTATACTATTTGAATATATAAACGTTGTCCCTACACTGCAAACAGAGATCCATGTATAAAAAAGGAAAAAGAAAAAAATAAAGGATCCAATCATTTCAAGGAAACGAAACACCTTGAATTTTATGCAGAAATTGCCAAGAAACTTCACTTGGGGAATCGTTAGAATAATGCTTATAAGTATATATTAGTGATGATATGAAATATATGTGCAAGAAACAGTTGTATTGTGTGTGACAAACTATAAGGGTTTTTCCTTTTGGGATATAGTATGTATGAATTAATGATAAATAACTAGTTCAGTTCATGCACTTAATTGCTCCCATATATTTGGCCACCAATACCATGCAATCTAGTATCACGCTTGTACCCATTAATTTTATTTCATTTTCTGCTGTCTTAATGGGCTGGTACAGTGCATGTTTGACTATAATTATCAGAGAATAATATGCTTTCTTTTCTTATCATCATGACCCATGTTCAGTCAGTGCCTCGCTATATTTTCAAATATACTTTGAGATATGCCTTTTCCGTTGGATTCAGCTTCTACTTAATTATAATGGTGGTCCATACTCACTTAACTGTTGTTGTATTATAATTTGAAAGTTGTGATCTCTTCCCAACCTTATCTATATGCTTTAGATTTCAACTTGATTCCAGGTAGAGTGATATAGAAAGACGCCGGTTGTTTAGGTTGTTTTCTGAAAAATAGTTGTTTGATTTCTGAAAAATAGTTGTTAAAGAACATTTAGGTTGTTTTCTTAAAATAAATAAATAAATGATATTGTGATCCAATTTAACAGCACTTTTTCAACAAATATAAAAAAAATACTATTATCTTTTTGGGATATTTTAACAACTAATCTAATTATCATAAAATTTTAAATATATTTTAATTAAATTACTGTTATTGAAAAGCACATGAAAAATAGAAAATTAATTATTATTCAGTATAAATGTGAAAAATATATTTTATATTTTATATAAATTAAAAAGGTTAATTGTGAAAATTATTTATAATTTTTTAAAAAATCCCTTTTATTAGCAAAATAAATATGGAAATGGAAAATTTTTATTACTTTTTTAAATAAAGCAAAATGAATCTATGAAAAGCTTACTATTTATTTTTATTTAAAGAGAAAAAATTAGAAAATTTATTTTGACTTTGGCAATGATTATCTTTTCTCATACTTCAGTGCAATTAAGAACTCATGGGTTACGTAGGTTTTTAATTTTTTTAAAAAAAAATACTTGAAATAATTGATTTTAATTAGGAATTATTTTATAAAAATTTAAAAAAAAAATAGTCATTGTATTTTTTTATTTTGAAAGGGTATATAGATTACTAAGTTTTCATGGTTTAGGGTTTTTCTAAAGAATTAATTAGGTTCTCGCAAGTAAAAAATAAGAAGTCAATATAAAATAGTTATTATCAGCAACTCATTTTTATTTATTTTTCTATGAAAATATTTTTTAGAATTCAGACAAAATTAGGCAATACATACCGATCCTGTCTCAGGAGTTATGCTAAAACACAAGTTTCTTGCAATAACATACAGAAATGGCATCTGAAATGCTTATAACTCACAATCTTTTACAATTTAATGAAAATGATTGAAATAAAAAAATTGGAAATTATCAACCCGCCATGTCTCATGCATGCGTTTACCAAAACTCAATGTTATTGTAAGAACTAAATACAAAACTGATCCAAAATGATAATCTCTTACAAGACATTTTTATTTTTTATATTAAAATATTTTTAGAAATTGGAAAATCTAGATGAGAACTATCAAGTTATTGTATCACAGTTGTTCCTCAAATCACAAGGTTCTCACAATAACTAACAGCCCAATTTTAGAAAATATGTAATTTTAATAAGATAAAAATTAAAAATTAGTTAAAAGGATAATTTAGAAAATTAGTTAGTCGCTTAAGAAAATGTTTGATTGTTAAACGGATTATTTTCGTGGGGGAAAATATTGCAGATATTGTTAGTCTTTAAGTTATCAATGATGAATAAAACAGGCACTTGTATAAAAAAAAATCTAAACCTAGTTAAAAGAAAACAAAAAGGAGAACATGGACTAAGTTGAAAATAGCAACCCAAGGCAAACATGGACTTTGTTTCCAAGCCCGACACATTTGGGATTCAAAAGATGGTTGGACTCAGTTTCTGATGATGACCCAAATCATGCAGCACCAAACAACAAGTAAAAAAGGGCAGAAACAACCTTGGAAGCGGTGTCATGCGGAGACGGCGAGGGCGATGACATTGGTTTCACTGTTATAACTACTCTTACCCTCCGTGATGAATTAGAAGAGAAAACGATGGAAGAGTATGATGTTGAAAGTGTAAGTTTGTGATGGTGGCTTGGGGTTTTCCTTTTTGTTACGGTGGTTTTAGGGGAAATTAATTATCAAAGAAGCAAGGATGATTGGGAAAGAATAAAAGACTTAAAAGGTTGGGATGCTATTGAAAGAATAATTAAGAAACTTAATTGATGATGATTTTTAATGAGATCTTTTCTTTTAATTATGTTTTTTTTATTCATAAAATTCAAATTGGACACTTTATTTAATGGGATCATACTTATTTTAACTTATATATAAGTATTTGAAAAGTTAAACATATTTTGCATGAAAAATAGACACATAATTCATAAAAAAAAATATATATTTGATTACATTAAACAAATAATATGATTTTAACAAATCTCAACAAATAAAAAAGATACATCACAGTTCATTACATGCTAATATATCACACTTAATTAAAATATCCATTTGACATAAATTTATGAATATAACATATTAAGAGAAAAGGTAAATATTTTATACTTTCTACTCACATGTCATATTTTAATTTAAATAAAAAAGACATAAAACTAGACAACAATTCCAACTTATTTATGAAAATAATATAGAAAAACAAATTACAATACAACTATAATTTTTTTTTTTTATCCCTTTTAGTCATAGATCTTGGACGGTAAAACCCCTGAACTATGTCCAAGGCTGACCCTATGGATGAACATGAGATTTTGTACCAAAGAATAATGGACGTGTGTGGTATAAAGTAAATCAGGGAGGGGGCAGCATGCGTGATAGTTAGTGTTCTTCTCTATCTGTTTTAGTAAGATTTTGTGTACATACAAAATAAAAGAAAGTAAGAATGACCTATCTTACACAAAACAAAAATATTCGTTGACATGCATGTGCATATAGATGAGGAAATGACAATTTTGCTTTATAAAATTGTACAACATTTTTTGTCTTTAAAATTAAAATGCTTAATTAAACATTTTACCACCCAATTATCACTGTTTTATAAAATTTATCATTTTTTTTACGCATTTTATATCATGTTTACTAATTTTTGTACATTTTACGTTTGTTAAATATGTAATAAAGTGTTGATGTGTTCCAAAACGCAATGTAGCTTTGTTATTGACTTGTTGGTAAAAGTGTGAAAAATAAAAAATATCATGCTAAAATGCACATAAATTAAAAAATAAGCTGATAAAATGAATAAAAAAATTGATATTAAAATGTGCAGAAAAAACTTCAAGATAAAATGTGTGAAATTAAAAAAAAAAAAAAAAACACAATGATAAAATGTTTAAAACAAAACTTTGAATAGTAAAATTTGTAAAATAATGATAATTAAGCGTGTCTCTCACTTTGTTAATCTTTGATATTTTAAAATAATGAAAATTAAAATATCGATCTTTTGAGTTCTAGGCCGAACACTTTGTTAATGCACACTAAAAGATCAGCTACACAGTGTTGCACATAGCTTAGCTAGATTAGCTTTTGATCTCTTTGATTTTGTTTAGATTATGGATTTTTTTCCTTAAACTCAATATGTTGTAAACCATGATAAGAGGGCTAGTATAGTCTCCTCTTTTTTCTGAATGAAATATAGTTGAAACCTCAAAAAAAGTGGTAAATTATGTAATTAAGTCAAATTAAAAAATAACAATTAAATTCTTGAAATTGAATTATGTCACTCAAGTTAATCTTTGTCGTTAGTCATATGCTAACCTCACAACAAATGTGTCTTATGGCACATTACTTGTGACATACATTATTATGTAATTGTCTAATAAACACTTAGGATGTTCTTAAACCGATTCAAAAAATCGAATAAATTGAAAACGAAAAGATCAAAATTTGAAAAAATAATTTTTTTATTGGATCATATATCAAATTTAATTTTAAAAATCATTCTAATCTAATTCAATCCAAACCAAACCTTGACATATGTATATATTTTCATTCATAGATTTATAATATCACTCATTTTAATTTTCATTTCCTATATATTTGTAAAATTATCATATAACTTATACCTATTTATGAAAATACATTTAATTAAAGAAAATTTTTACTAACTAATAACTATTTGAGTTAAGATATGTAAATATACTATATTATTAGTTTTATAATGACATAAATAAAATATTTGATATCTTAATTTTTTTAGATTTATATATATATATATAATCTTTTATTTACTATTTTCTAAAAAAAAGTATAAATAAAACTAATCAAATTCCAAATCGCTTTAAATTGGATTGAATCATATTACAATTTTAAGCCAAAATGATTCGATGATAAACCAACAAGACCAAAATAATTGGATCGAATATTTTTTTTCTTCATAACTGATTCAATCTAATATGCCAACATCTCTAATAAACACACTAGTACGGATTGACAATAATTTATAATTCTCATACTAAAATGATATTAAAATTTAAAACTAATTACGTAAGGTAGGACAAATGTCCATTAATGATTAGTCTCTTAATTTTGGTTCTAGTTGGTTTAGTAATGTAAAATATAGGAATCCTAAGCAGAGTAATAAGTGAGAAATATCAATATTAGTCCTCTTTAAGTAGTGTTTGTCATTGTTTTAGGAATCTTCCTTTTAGAATGTGAAGTAATTAATTTACTTGGTGCTTATACATACTAAACATTAATTCCAATTAGGGGTGGACATGGATTGGATTTTTAAGATTTTAATCCATATCTATTTAAATGGATTAGATTTTAAATATATATTCATATTTTTTAAAAACAATTTAGATTGAAGATTCAATCCACTTAAATGGATATGAATTTGGTTATATCCAATTTATCTCTACTTAAATATTATAAGGATTTTTATTTTTTACAAATTTTAGTTATTAAATGTTAAAAAGTGAAAACTTAGTACTTGTACATTTAAGAGCTATTTTCAACCAATCTTGGTCAAGACAATTTTCGATTGATCTTGATTAGTGTATTTTTGGCCTACCTCAACTAAGGCAATTTCGATAGATATCGGTCCAGACATTTTTAGATCGACATCAATCAAGACTATTTTTTGGCTGACATTAGTCAGTGCATTTTCAGTCGACATTGGTCAAGAATGTTTTTGGTCGACCTTAGGTAGGTTACTTTTTAGCTGAGGTCAGTTAGGGTTTTTAATAAATGCATTTTTAGCCGACGTTGACTAGGAGTTTTTCGATCAACATCAATCGTGACTAATTTTTGGCCGACATTGGTTAGGATTTTTGTGGCTAACATCGATAAGGTTTTTTTTTTGCTGATGCTGGTCGTTGATATTTTTTTGCCAACATTCGTCAAGAATATTTTTTTGTCGACGTTAGTTAAATAAGCTGACGCTGGTTGAAACTATATTTATGTTAGCAACAACTAGGATTTGTTGGCCAACATTAACCATGATTATCTCTTTTGGCTAGCGTTAGCTAGGGTTTTTTTTTGTTGACATCAACTAGAATTTTTTCGATCAGCGTCAATTGGGGGAATATATTGGTCGACGTAACTAGGTTTTTTTGGCTGATGTCGGTCGATGATGTTTTTTAGCCGACGTCGGCCAAAAAATAGTCTTGTCTGACATCGACTAAAAAAACCCTATCCGACGTCAAGCAAAACATACTTGACTTCGATAAAAAAATAATCTCGACAGACATCAATAAAAAATGGTTTCGATTGAAGTCGGCAAAAAATTAGTCTCAATCAATGTTGCTTAAAAAAACCTTACCAACATTAATCGAAAAATAGGCTCAACAATGATGGCTTAAAATCATCATTAGTTGATGTCGACCAAAATAACTATAGACGACATCGATAAAAAATGGCTCCTAACAAAGTTGGCAAAAAAAACCTAGTTGTCATTGCCAAAAAAATTGTATTGGATTTAAAAATCCAAACAAATATCCAATTTATATCCATTTCATATCCAATTAATTGGATTGGATTTAAAATCCAAAATAATGAATTTAGATATGAAACTAATCCATTTAAATAAATTTAAAATGAATCAAATTGAATTGAATATGAATTATTTTATGGATATAAATTTTTTTACACAGCTCTAATCCCAAGAATGCTTGCCTTGTAAAAAAAAAAATTGCATTCCTGTAAAAGAATTTTTTTCATCAAGCAAAGCACTTATAATCCTTAGATTTATATGTTTCCCTAGAACTCACAATAAGCCTCCAATGATTTTTTTTTTTTTGAGGAAGAAGAATCTTCTAATACTGTAGTACTCCAGTATTAAGAATTTTCAACGATTCCATCTTGAAAATGAATATTTCATAGTTTTAAACTTTAATAGTAAAAAAATATATTTAAAATGATGCAAAATACTAGTAATCATTATTCAATAAGTCTTGAAAATAAAAAAACTGCACCGTATTTCAATCCTCTTAGATCTGTCATTCAATTTAAAGCATTTTTTTAACGTTTGCAAAACTTCTTTTTTTCTTTTACTAATATCAGAGACGGATTTCGAAATTTTAAGTTCTAGGGACAATATACATGTATATGTGTGTTGGTGTGTGTGCATGCATACACGTGTATTTTTCTAAAAAAATATTTTTTTATTTGTGTATACACGTATACATATATAAAATTTTATATTAATCTAAAATTAAATAAACATAACCGGATTCATCATTTCCAGAAAAAAAAAGTAACATAAAGTTCAAAAGTTTTGATGAGTTTTGTCAAAATATGGTATACTTGTTGCTTTAAGGCAAAAATGTGAGACACACAACCATAGACAAGGTCTCTAATATGAGTATGAGTCTCATAAGTGATTTTGACAACTGCTTCACAATGATCATGGGTTGGTGTTGATAGAGAATTTTGGTATTAGATTCAAAATTTCAAATCAATAAATAAAATTTGATTTTAAGACTAATTAAACTAAATCAATACATTTTTAAGATTTTTTTTCAAACTAGCAATCTTTAGATTTTCAATTTAGGAAACAATATATTCTCATAAACTTATTATTAGAACAAATTTTATAGTAAATATAAAATGAGTATTTGGGTTATAATACTTGATTCATACGAACTTAAATACTTTTATAAATATGCATAAAATAATACTTGAACTGATAACATGTACAAATACATTAACACATTTATGATAACATAAAACTATAATAAAGCATTTGAAAATAATAAAGAACAAGTCATAAATAAAAGAATAGGTTACAGATAGAAGAAGGTATTATCGAAAAGATAAAAAATTATAAAATGTATAATAGATATGAGAATCAGAATTAAAAATTAAAGAAATAGACAACAAGATGCATGTTTCCTTTAGAACTAAAAAGCAATAAATGCGACAGAGTATAATATACAAAAAGTATGCAAATATTCATAACCAAATAAAAACAATACATTCTTGTTTATTTATAAAAAAAAGGTCTTCAAAGTAGTACGCAACGCGTGTCCTCAAACATACTTTTCAATCTAATGGGTTTCAACGTGAAGTTCTGGTAGCTTGGGATGACTCCACTAAACTCACTTAGGAACCACTGTGTCAATTTCCTGAGCTTTATCCACACTTTGACCTTCTACCTTTTTTCTGAAATGTAGGTGGCATGCTTGGAGACATGATTGATGCAGGTGAAGGCTCATTAGTGGAGTTCAGGAACATAGAGAATAATCATCGGTGGTCAGGGAATAATAACAGCGTTGCAGGACAACCAATGAACCATCCATTTTGTCCCACTTACATTAAACCTATATCTCTTCAAAGCTTTCTTGAGTCAATTGATACAACAATATCAATGATGAAATGAGCATGCAAGACATACAAACGAGAGAGGATCTCCATATCCAAGCTAAAGAAAAACCATACAACAACAATGACTTGGGTTTGCAAGAATTGACACTAAGGATGATGAGGGACTGATTATGAACCTACAGGGTTAAAACTTGTTTACACATCCCATCAATCATATTATATTTAGCTACAATACCACTTTTTTTGCACTGGTCCATCATGAGCATTTGAGTCATAGTTTCATGCTAGAATTTGTCTTAAGTATCTCCTATATAGTTTGACATAAGATATTTAGATATAACTCCTATACAATTTGGTATCAGATTTTTTAGATATTCCTAACAGAAAAAACTATCATAAGATATTGAATAGAAAAAGTGAAACACGGGTTATGCATGCAGGTTCACAATTTCTTTTCTTAATAAATTTTAATTATTAATATTTTATATATAATTATTATATTCATTATTTATTACATTTAAGGATTTGCATGTCCAGTAAATATTATAACTTAAAGATTATACAGGTAACAATTAATTTGACACTTATGTAACTAAAATATAAAACAGTAAAAATAAATGCATTTGGTAAAAACAAATAACAAATACATGATGACTATAACAAATAAACTAAATTTTGTAATTTTCAATGAGTACATAAGTAATTGATTTTTTGTCAAAAAATACAGAATATTATCATAGGAAAATTTAAAGATGTTGTTGTCAAAATAATGAGGGTAATTGTTCAATGTGGGGAATTACATAAAGAATTATATGACATAACGTGTGAATGGAAACACTAAATATACATTATATTATATAAATTGGGATAAATTAAAATATAATAGTATATATAATAACAGGCTGCATTAAAATTTTAGCGGGACAATTACCCCACTACACTGGCTATAGATTTATTCCCAACTAATATGTAGATAGTTTGAATAAATTTAATTTTTAATAAAAATTTGGATTTAAGTCTTATAAATAAAAATATATAATTAGAAAGAAAGATTTTATTAAAAATAATTAAATAAAATTTTAATAAAATAAATAATTTCTTCATGATACCATAAAAAAAGAAAATTATTTTCCTATAAGAAACAAGAAAGGCAGTTACTTGGTTCTTTTGAAGACAAACTCCTCTGTTTAATACACGTTTAATCAAACATTAAAGTTGCACGTGTGTCCCACTTTTAAATCTTAACACGCAGGACGAGTAAATTAATAGAATGGACTAATATGGAGTCCTTTGGCCAATCCCGGGGATCAAATACATACTGCACAATTGATGATGATTAAAATAATTTACAAGACTCCCATATATAATTGATGATGATTCATCTGTATCCCATATATGTTTAAAATATTTTGTATTATTTGATATATTAAATTAAATTAAATTTTATAGATCTAATTAATGAAAAAGATATTATTTCAGATAAATAAAACATTTTAGATATGTAATATGTAATAATAATATATTTTTAATTATATTTATAATAAATTATTATATTTTGGAATAATTTATGTATAAGTATTAATTAATTTAATAATTTTATTATTTATTTACTCAATTTATTTTATAGATAATTTCAATCAAACTATTGAATTAATGAATTTGAATATCTGTAAAGGGTTATTAATTTTATCTACTCATTTTACTTCATTAATTTTAAGAATTATACTTGTCGCGCGTATTAAAGAATATATATGAAAATAATGCGTAAATCTAACTCCAACTATCACGTATATCATAGCTTTGTAGACCGTGTGGTTCGCTATAAAAAAATCATACACCAGACTTAAGTGACTTTTTATGTTATCAAAGTTAGTCTTAATCTTAATTTTAATTATATATATAGGATCCATTTACATTAAGTGTAAAATAAATCTTTAAAATCAATGTTTTACATCAAATTTCAATCACTCAATTTAAATAATCTAAAAGTTGAAATTTATTTACTTAAAAAATTTAAAAACTTTAATTAGCAAATCATGAGATATGATTTTATTATTTCTAATTAAATTAATTGATAAAAATCATTAATAATATCGCCATATAATATTTCTCATAATATTTATCAATCTTATCTTTATCAAAACGAAATTTTGAATTTCATAACAAATATTATCATCTTTATACGTTTTCCTTTGAAAAAAAAAAATATTTATCATCCATGAACATCTTTCTTTTGCTTCGTTCTTTACATGGGTTATGTGATATATATAAGGGGGGTTGGTCACTCCTTATACTAGGTTTGAGTTTATTAATAATTTTGACATTTCAAAAGGAAAAAAATAAAATTGATTTTTTTCCTATACATACGTAATGCTTTTATTGTATACTGGACTATTTTATATGATCATAAAAGAGGATATTAACTGAAGAAAAAA
>PYAF01001177.1:776932-793569 GCA_007407185.1 Glycine tomentella
CTTATCATTGATGATTTTTATTAATTCATTTAATTAGAAATAATAATGTCGTGATTTGTTAATTAAATTTTTAAGAGAATCAATTTTAGTCTTTAGATTATTTAAATTGAATGATCGAGATTTGGTGTAAAACATTTTATATATACTTGATGTAAACGGATTATATATATATATATATATATATATATATATATATATTTTCCATATATAAATTGTTGCGTATGGCAAGAAATATATATACAACTCTGCACTCTGTTCTTATCTTCTCTACTCCCGTCTTTTGACTATTTCTTAATTTTATTTATTACATAGCAACTCATCAGAATAAGTAAAGACCAATATAAATCTTCTCTTCACTTAGCACAGGTCCCATATTTTACTTTTTTTGGAACAACTTTTCCTCTCACGTTCCGCTAATCATAACCACTCATCTCCAATTAAACTAATGGGCTGCCAATATATTAATTACTTTCTCTGATGCAAATAATGGTCCTGCTTAAAGTTTTTTTAATTGCTCTTTTATCTGCTTTGTCATTCTTTAATGATAAATATTAATGAATGTACTTATGATATTAGTTAAGAAACTATGATATAAAAGAATAATTGAAATGTATAAAATTATATTATTTAATATCTATAACTTTTTTATGATTTTTATAATAAATATTTTTTCTTTTTAATTTTTAATTAATGTCTTAATAGTTTAGTTAAAAAGACATTCTTTAATTCTTTTAGACAAATTATGGAATTAATGGCCGTTTAATTGGACTGATTATCTATATGCATATTTTTTTCCCATTAATTAAATCATTGTGACATGACTTAGGATGCTTATTTTATTGTCCATAGGTAAGTTCCTGTTCAGCCGGTTCTAAAGGTAGTCCATTAATACTTAAGCAACAACTTTCAAATATTGGCCTGCACACTTCATTCATTTTCTTACAGTCCTATAAGCCTATAAGTCTATAACCATAGGAGATCTTTCTGCTAGTTCTAGTTCTGTTTCCTGGATATATATCATAATCTTGTACATGCTTGAGATTTGAGAAGCGTTTATTTTAAGGAAGCAAATTGAAGTGAATCCAATTGAAAATTAAGACTTAATATAAATCTCGTTTGCAAAGGCACTTCAATGGTTTGAAATTTCAGATATTTAATTTATATCTCATTGGACACACACACGCACATGCAAATTTTCATTATTAGGAGTCCTCATTATTAATTAGGTGATTTACTTCAATTTCTCTTACTCTTGATCAGTTACTTGTGCTTCACTACGAGTTTCTGCGTATACGGTCCCCATAGTTGAACTCTATTATGAAAGTGTTGAACAAGATCCATGTCTACTAGTCTTGTCTCCCCTATGCAAGGTATCACCTATTATTGTGTGAGCAGAAGTCTAAGACCAAATTATATTTTCTTTGTATTTAATTAAATAATTTATAAGGTACAAAATGCATGCTTGGTTTTATTTTACCGATCAAAATTAGTATGAACTCACCAATAATATTTGAGTGGCATGCAAAGAAATCATAAAATAGTTTCACGATTAACCAACAAGTTAATTTTAAAAGTACATTTTGATCACAAGAACAGCACTTTGCAAGACCGAATCGATTCGATATAGAGCACGGTTCTCTATTTCTGTCGGTTTATTACTACAACACTCTTTCATTATTTGATCATCACCGTACGTAAAAGTGTCAACACCCCCCACTAAATTTATTCAACTTAATGGCTCCACCAAATGAATCAAAGCATTTACTTCTAAAATATATATTGCCGACTAGTTCCCTAGCTTGCAACGCTTTATAGGATTAGGCTCTTTATTTGATGTAACCATAGAATGAGGTTAATTGGTTAAATAAAAATAGTGATGTTGCCTATGTATTCAGCCCGGGAGACACTTTGTCTACTTGTACGAATACAAAATCATTGGTATATTGATATTACAATTAGATTAGCATAGTAATGTTAGGTAAAACTACCTGTTAGTAAATTAGGGTCCATTGGATATACTCACCCTAGGGTTGTGCTTGCCTTTAACTATAATGGTAGCATCCAAGTCCCCTCTAGCCCCCATCCTTGCAAAAAGAATTCTTAGAAAAATGTCTCATCAATGCACCCATGGGAACATTGCATTTGGATCTAAAACATGTTGAAGAAGATGGGGCATCTTGATCACTTAAGTTCCTCTCACCGGTTTTTTTGCAACATATATAAAATGTGGAGAGAAAAAAAAGCTCAAACTTATATTATATATATGGACTGATATGCAATGATTAAGGCTCATGCATGATCTCTTTTTGGTCTCTTTGTTGCTTCCCCCCTCCCCCATAAAAAAAATTAACAAATTATCAAATATAATAGAAGAGAGTGTTGTTTATAATTCATTTTTCAGTATTGAAGCTTAGTGGGTAAAATACTTTGTGATATTACTTTTTGTCGCCAAACACCTCAGAAACGTTAAAGAGATTATTCACCAAAGTAGTACAGCTGAGACAGTTGTCTTTTAACAAATCCAAATTAACCTAGATGGGGATTCCCACCATAAATAAAACAAAAAGTTCAACGTGTCAAGCAATGTCATCTAGAAAGTTCAATTAAGCGTGTGGTTTTGTTGGAAAAAAAAAAAAAAACTCTCATTAAGCGAGGGAAAAAACGAAGGACAACTCATAATTCAAAGGTACGCACCATAATTATTGAAGTTTGACAGGCAAAGAATGCATAATATATAATTTATGACAACCCCTATTCATTAGGCTTTCCTTTTGCCATTTTTGCTTAAGACTGTCTCTATGCTCTACTGTAGTTCACATAACAAAAACCACATTATTTTCTAGACTCAAATTTAACCACTGCTAATTTGAGCAAAAACAATAAGCATGCATATATATAGAGAAAGAGAGAGAGAGAGAGAGAGAGAGAGAGAGAGAGAGAGAGAGAGAGAGAGAGAGAGAGAGAGAGAGAGAGAGAGAGAGAGAGAGAGAGAGAGAGAGACTAAGCTAGCTAGGCTGCAAAAAATTAATTTTCTTTTGGATTGAATCCACAAACATTAAAAAGCCTAATGCTTAGTTTAAACTTTAGGCTTATTATCAGTTATGACCAGTTTTTCTTCATGACACTCTCATTATATATACAACACTAGCAAAAAACCATGTCCCCCTAAACATCAAGGAACACCCTTCTAGAAAATGAAAAGGCTAGCTTTGGTGCTAACCTAGTCATAATCAGGTCCTCATCATCCTTAGTGCCAGTTCTTGCAGCTCCCCCAAGTCATTGTTGTTGTATGGTCTTTCTTTAGCTTGGATTTGGAAATCCTCTCTGCTCTGTATATCTTGCATGCTCATTCCATCATTGATGCTGCTGTGATCAATTGATTCAAGTGAGCTTTGAGGAGATATAGGGTTCATGTAAGTGGGATAAAATGGATGATTCATTGGTTGTCCTATAACATTGTTAGTATTCCCTTGCCACTGATGATTATTCTCTATGTTCCTGGACTCCACTAGGTTCTGAGTCAGCTGAGCCTTTACCTGCATCAGCTGTGCCTGCAAGCATGCCACCTGCATTTCAACAAAAAAGAAAATGTAAGAAAATTAGAAAAGTAAGAATTTTAATGAGCGTGATTAAAGAATTTGTTTGTTTCTAGATAATCACTGGTGTGTTTTTTTATATAGCCAATGATAATAATAAATATTATTCTTGTTGGAGTAATGGCCCTTGGGGAATCATAGAAGCCAAAGATAGGTAACTAGACTTCAAGCAAGAGATAAAGACAGGAGTAGCTAGTTTGGTTGAATGGTTTTCCAAATTTCCAACATACATAAAAAAAAAGAGACAAGAAAGAAAAAATTAACAAGTTCTAACTAATTATAAAGAGAATTTGATGAACGAGTGGCTTGTGCAAATGTTTAGATATTTATGTCTATTTGTTCCTTGATAGAAAGCCATAAAAGAATAAAACCTACATACAATATTTTAGGTATTTTTGGTATTGTTCTCCCATTAGAATTAAAGTTTTATCTCAATAATCTGCGTAACAAATGTTTACACGTAGATTACCAAAACAAAACTTCAATTATAATTAGAAAACAACATCAAAAACACTATTAGAACTCCATATCTAAGTTTTGTCCTACAATAAATAGGTGTTAATCCGTATAATGGTATACCTGTTGTTGTAAGGCAAAAATATGAGAGACACAGCCATAGACAGGGTCTCTAATACGAGCCTGAGCCTCATAAGTGATTGTGACAACCGCTTCACAACGATCATGAGCTGGTATATGCAAAAGCAACTTGGAAACGTTGCTGGCACCAAAGACCTTGTGTATGACTGCAAATCTAGCAGGGCCTTGTTCTGAGCAGAAGTAAGGTGCAAAGATACAGTCAGCAGCACACTTTCTTCTGAGGAACTTGCATGCCCCGCAAGGAGAGCCAGAGCCATTAGAGCCACCATTTCCACTAGCAGAAGCCATAGTATAGTAGTAGTATTTAATAGTACTAATAACCAATACACAAAGAGAGAGAGAGAGAGAGAGAGAGAGATGTGTATTTTATGTTATAAAAGAAAGGACCTGAGTCGGAGGAAGTGAATAAAATTTGTAGGCACACGGGCACACTAGGAAATGGTGCAAACTAAAAATCTGAGGACTATAGTATGGAAGAGTGAGGGGTCAGAGGAAGTGGGACAGTGAGAATAAGGTGCATAAAAGAGTCTTATAAGAAATGTGAATGGGAACATGTGAACCTCATATGTAGGGTTGAGAGGAAACATTTGTAAATGGTGAAAGCAATAAGCCTCTGGTTTTTCTAATGGGCTTAGACCAAGTTAATGTAAGTTGGACTCTCATTGGCTATTTTATTTATTTATTTATTTAGTATCGTTTAGAAGCTGATAGTAGTATAGTACTAGTACTATTATTTGTTTTGTTTAATGCATGTCTTTAATCAATTGTATGGGGTTGGTATGGTTTTGGTTTAGTTTAATTATTTAATTGGTTGATTAGTAGTTTTTATTTTAATTTTTGCGCCGAACGCCGCACCTGGGAACTGCTGTCATTTGTCGCTTCCTAACTCTAGTTAGTACACTGCCACCTGCCTGTAAACTCTACCGATAACTTCCTACTTAACTTGAGCTCATCGGAGTACTGAAACTACTCAAGTACTTATTTTAATTCTCTTACGATACACATTAACTAGACTATATTTTAATTAAGAAAAAAGTTTATCAATTGTTGGACAAAAGTATAAAGCATTTGTTATATTTAAAATAAATAAATACTCACTTTAGTTTCTAAAGTGTTAAATCTAGATAAACTCGTAAAGATTTTTAAAAATTTAAATTTAGATATTAAATGTGTAAAAAATATAATAAATTAATTTTATTGTTTATTTTCATTCGTTATTTTTAACGTGCATGTCTACGTGATGTCTTTGATAATAACATGGCAGCTAAAGGTTGTCACGTAAGTTTTACATATGATCTACTTAAATGTCATGTGTTTAAAATAATTTTTTCAATTTAATCTCTGAATTTAATAACTTGTTATTTTGATTCCTGAACTTAAATAACTTTTTTGGTGTCTTTTAAGTTAATTATTTATTATCATTTTAGTCCTTAAAAATACTTTTAAATTTTTAATTAAATCTACATTGTCATATTATTTCCCTTCTATTTTTTATCTCTCGTATTTCTTAACTTCTAATATTAAAATACTTTTAACGGATCCTTTAATTATTTTTTTCCCTCATATTATCATATTAATCATGTATTGCTGAATTGTTAAAGGAGTAGATAAATGGTAAGAAAATTGAAAAAACAAACGCTTGTATAATAACAAAAAATACTAGTATTATGACTATTATCTTCACCGAAGGACCAAAACTATTATTGCATTTTCGTATTCTTTATAAATAAGAAAAACGTTTTACAGAAGCTCAGAACAAATGATACGTGTAGACAAAAAAAAAAAAAATGAAACGCGAAACTGCAAAGTGTAAAAGATATACGACTGTAAGCAAGGAAGCTTTCTCAGAGTTGTTATTTGTTGATAGTTTTTCCCAAAGCATATATACTAGTATATTTTTTTAATAATTTTTTACATGAAGCTATCCTTTAACTTAAAGTCAAAGACTAATTTGTTTGAATAGAGGAAGTTTAACTCACTTTAAAAAGAATTTAAATTTCGAAATGAAATTTGATTTTTTTTGTGAAAAAAAAAAAATAAAACAGGTGGATTTTGTCTTCAACATGCTGCATGATTTTAACTTGAAAAGAAGAGTGTTGTTAATTTGTTACTATTGTTTTTTTTTGGTTGATGGGTGTATCATTAAATTCAAATCTCATGCAGTTTTGTCTATTCGGTCTGAGGAACGAGGATATACTCAAAGATTCATCTAGCATAATATATCTCAAGGTCGTTATCAGAATCTAAAATCAAATCTGCATTCTTCGGCAATATAATCACTTTGAAAATCAACTCACATCATCGCTTGCACCACTTTCTTGATTGAGTCACGCTCAAAAGACTGGACTCAAAATGGTTGTTGTTTAATATTATACATAAAGTTACAATTTTCAAACCTGCCACTATTAATTTGCAAAGTCCAAATACTTGGACCAGATTCAGAAGAAACGATAAATTGGCTAATAACTAACAATAAAAACACTTGCCTACATTACATTCTGGCACTAAGAACCAGCTGTATAATGTATTTTGTGGGTAGGAACTAGTCAGTGACGCAAGATAAGCCACAAGTCACAAATCACTAAACACAATAAGTAGAGATGGCTCATACATCACAACAGGCACAAGCAAAAATAAAAGCAGTTCGTCATACTTGACAATGAGAAATGGCTGTTTGAATCATGAAGAGTCCCATGTCATGCATGGGTCTACTAAGAGCCGCCTGAGCTTTAAGTTCTCACCACCATCAGAGAACTTGATTTGATACACATATGCAAGCAACATTCACAAATTTTATATACACTCATGATATGATATCATAATCAACATTATTGGTGCATTGATTAATAGCATCACCTTTTCACATGACACATGCAGACCACATAATATTGTGTAACAAAAGTCCCCACAAGCCACAGCCACATAACCAGGGTAGCTTTTATTTATTTTTTTATTATTATTTTTTTTTGGTCATACCAGTTACCGCCAGTCTAGCTCTTTCTATTCACTTGATTCTTATTTCTGAATATGGTAAAAACCTCATAACAAAGCCCATCAACTTCTGGGTACCTCCTTCATAGAGGAAGGGAAATAGCTCTTCTATTTATGCATACCTATTTGAAAATTTACTATACTGGTAAGATAAAAAAAAAAACCTTAACTGATTTGTGATTGTATATGATAAAAGCACTTATACTGATGCAACACATATTTAAAAGGGAAGAGCTCAATAAAAAGTTTGAGATTAAAATAGCAGTTCTATACAGATAACCAGATCACAAATTGGATGAGATGTTTTTGGTCTAAGTGACGGGTTTCAACTAATACATCCCTGCACTAGCTGCGCTACAAAAATCCCGTTGAAATATCTCTAGTCAACTCAAAATGAGACGTTACCAAGATAATTCTAGAGAATCCAAGATGTACCACGTACAAGTCATGGTCAAAAAACTGCTTACTATAGACGACACCCCAGAACAAGAAACTTCTCTCTAGTCTTCATCTCTTGTGATGAAACCTCACCTTCAATAAGAATTGCATCTTAACCTGAACAAAAGTCCACATCCAATCACATGCATGAGTTTACCAAATGAAAAAAAGGGAATACAACATATTGGGCTTTATCATCAATCCAAAAATACTCAAAAAGAGCACCATGCAAGTATGTCATGAATCAAGTTTTAACAAATGGCAATGGAAAAACAAAGAACAACCAACTACTCATGTTTATCAGATACAAAACCAAGCACCATACTTGCTAACAGTTTGTGTACTTTCTACCACAGGGATAAGAATCCTTAACTTTTGTTATTTATATCTGAAACTGAAGTGTTTCCAACAATAGTTTTTTACAAATAATCCTATATTTGGTGACCCAAACTCTTGGCCTGGATTGAAAAGCTTATAGTGCAATTAATTTGATGAAGAAATACTTTTTAGATTTTTTGGGGGTCTGTGGTGGCTGCGGAGGTCTTAGGTCGATAGGCTCAAGACCAAATCCCACCACTAATCCCTTTTGGGGTTGGGGGTCAGAGAAGTGCAGTATGAACCTGTGTGCTTTTGGATTAGGGTTTTAGTAGTTTTGTATCTCTATTATATCAATTTTCAATATAGTTAATTGTTTCTCCTCCTTTGCTTGTGGTTTTTTCCCATCAAGAGTTTTCCACATTAAATCTGTTTGTTCATTCTTCTTTCTTTATCTCGGTTGCACATTATTTCTATCATAATCAAATAAAAGTTTGTCATTCAACATAGCTATAATTCAACTACAAGAAACTTCAATATTAAAAGATCCCAATTAATCTGCATAAATATATCAAAACTGCAAGTAGAAATTTCCCACTAAATTTTATTACAATTTAAACTACAAGAATCCTAGCTTGCTTCATTGGCATGATATGGCAAAGACACCAGACTTGAAACTTACTTGAGCAGTATTATAAACAATATACTCATTGTACATGAGCTCAGAACTCTTGACATTTGATGGCACTGGTTTGCCACAAGGAACAGTGACATTGCCCCTCCACTTTACATATTCCGATTCCTGAGGCATTTTCTTGCCCAGTCCTTTAGTAGAGTGCTTTCCTTCGGGCGGTTTATCCATATACTGTTTCTCAGAGGACAAACAATCAGTATGATACCACAAATTATTGCAAATCCATTAGGCAGAAATTCAGTATTTTTTTTAAATCGGCAATATATATATATATATATATTAGATAAAAGGTACCAAAAGTACCAAAAAGGGTAATACATAGCAAGGCAATGTCATAAAAAAAGGGGGTAAGGAATATATATACCACTAATAGATATAATACAACATAACCCCCAATGACAAAGCCCAAAAACATAAAAAGAAATTCAGCATTGAATGCAGCATTGTGGCTCATTTTGAATGTGTATGCACTTACAAATAATCAACCACATGTGATTGTTTTGATTAACTTATTTGGAGGAAATAATAATTTTTTTACACTTTATTGATTTTATTTAAAAATGATTATATTTCTCTGATGTAAAAGAGACATGCACAAATTGGATTAAAACAGACTGACCTTAGCTTTCTTGAGCTCATAGACATTTCCAAGCGCAACTTCACTCAAAAGCATTAGACCAACAGGATTTTTCTTATCAGTGAAGCAATACTGAGCACTTTTGCTGACCAGGTCAGCAAAGTAAACCCCTTTGCCAAACTGCAATGCATAATATTCAGACTTTAGTGCTGCTGTGGAAAGTTAATTAGGTATTTGTATCCAAAAATATAAGCAAAAAAAATAAAGGAGGCATGAGAGGCGAGTAATAGATAGAACCATATAGCCAGTAGCCGGGGCTTCAGGAGGTGCAATTCTGAGTCCTTGGTTAAGAATGCCCACAAAGTTTGTCAACCTAGAACCTATAATAGAGAGCATTTTTGTCATAGGTGTCTAACTCAAATTTGTACATATTTTCATCTACAGCTGCAGATAGCACATTAAAACAAAATAGCCATCCATATGATTGTATTTTGTTGGAAAGATGAAAGAAATTTTAACCGAAAAGTTCAGCCTTTGAAAGTTGAAACTCCTCTGGTCACTGGTCTAGTATTATATTATCATGACATTTGAATGGAGTAATCAGATACAAGAGATTTGTTTACATTCCTTTCTTTATATATTCCAACTTTTTCATTGTGTCATAGGAGAATATTTCACAACAGCAAACATACAAGTAACTAGTAGCAAGCATCACATAACCACAACCTACCATGCCATAGGAGCATTCTGTTTCCAAGTTTATCCCTGTAAGGAGCAAACTTATCAAATTCACCTTCCCTTTCAAGTGAAAAAACTTCTTCTAGCTCAAGACTCCAGTCCTGCATAAATGGATTACAAAGATAGTGGAAACATGTACATTGTGAGAAATGAAAGAACTCAGGTCAGACATTAATTCACAAACACCCACTTGTATACCAAATATAATCATACCGTATGTGTGGGGGCATGAGTATTCTGGAGAAACTTTTCAATTAAGCAAAACTCTTCACTATCATGAGGAAGTGGAGATATATCACAGTGAAGCTTCTTATAATTATCATCAATGGAATCATCATTGTTGGCATCAAATCCAACTAATCTTGAGGCTATTTCAATGTCTTGAAGGGCTTCTAACATTTTCACCTAAAACAAAAGAAAGGCCATACTATTCTAATTATAACAAAGGGGAACCGAATGTGCCAATCCTCAGGAGCAAAAGTCATCAGGAACAGTCCTGATAGAATTAGATAACTTTTATATCATTCATATATTTGACATTCCTTGAACATTATTGAAACAAACAGACTAAAAATTTCACATGTCTTGTTTGAATAGTCCTAACTCCTAACTAACCTTTAGAGATTAAAAACCCAAGGTCAAATTGCAAGACAGCAAACCTAAAAAATCATGTGATGGTGCAGTATAAATTCTTCATTACTGTATTCAAAATTCAAATATAATATTATTTCAATATTTAAGTTTTACGGAGAGTGCCAAAAATCATTAACTTCCACGAGTCATTGTTGCAAGTAGAGAACTAACACAAAATAAAAGAATCAATTGATTTCATGTTTCATAACCAAACCCCAAATTGAAAAATGAATGAAAAATGGTACCACCTTGGACTTAAAGTCATCCTCATCCCTAATAATATGTGGATGAATAGAAGGGATCATGGTGAAGAACCGATTGCTGGCATTAATGAGTAAGCTTTCCTTGACTGATGGATCAGGATTGCTAATTTTTAACAGATTTTGTATCTCTGTCAATGCTTCAAACCCTGGGAAGAGGAAGCATACCAGCATAATATCAAACATTTATTATTACTTTAATAAACCCTATTAGGTTGCTTTATGCAATCAATCAAAGGAAATAGGGAACTACTGTAGCCCGTAAAAAGTTTTAAAATAATGTGTTAACATACCCTTTTGGATATTGCTTTTGCTCAGTTTCCCAAGTGGCATTTCAGACATATTAATCTCAAATTCCATCATGGCAGCTCTACAAAACTAAAGACTCAGTATTGCACAAAATATATTCTAATAAAATGAAGAGGTATTTGACTATAACCTGTATGTTTCCACATTGAAGAGCATCTTCATCAATTCTATTAATGGAGGAGGTAATTTGCTATCAGCATCATTTTTTTTCTCTTTTGGAACCTGTTTGTTAACTCCATAGTCCTACAAGTCCAGAGTAACAACCATGAGTTGAATATCCAACTGATGGATGAAGATGATAACATATTTACATCAAACAAATAATTTTAAAAATAAGATAAAACAAGTACAATATCCAATGGAAAAAATCTTCCAGGTTGCTTCTGGATAGTCTTTTGTTCCCATGCCTCCCAAGGGTTTCCAGTCTTCTCATAGAATAATCGTTTGAATTCACATATTGCATCAGATTTTGACATTTCCTCCAGCTTTGTTCCTCCAATCTTGTCATTTCCAACTCGACCCCATTTACGAAACACATAGCAATCGGACCCCTTATCTTCCTCGATTATCTGGAGAATGTAGTAGCTTTACATGGGAAGAAAAAGTTAGGACAGCAAAGCAAGAATCTTAAGAAAGGAAGTGATGTGAGAGATTCACCAAGTAAATAAAAACAAATCACAATTAAAATAAAAGGCTTTTTTGTATATACCAAGAAAAGGAAGTTAAAACATAATGAACCCACCTGTTAATACCAGTAGACAAATCAGACATATTCAAAGTTGTGTTATATATGCTTTTCCCTTCCTCAAGTATGTGGCCGGAATCCTGTAGGCCAGAAGCCTCATGAACAGCACTATGTCCCTTCACTTTAATGGTGACCATGCTAGAAGTCTCACCAATCATTTCAACCTTGTACATATCAAATGGAAGTCTTTTCTTTCTTTCTATGCAGTCAATCAAATAGTCCTCTCTGACTATTGGTTTTTTCATCCTCCTATAGATCAAAATTCTTCCAAGTCAGTGATATTAAAATCAATCAAATAAAGTTGAGATTGACAATTTGAGTGCACCATACCTTGCCTTCCGCATCTCAGCTTCATCATTGAGTGATCCACCAACCACCAAGCAGTTAGTATCTACAAGTAAACAAGTTACATAAAAGATTACAAAAATTGTAGACAAGAGGCAAAAAATTTGGAATTTTAATTTTCATAAATTGGTCACTGCAGCAGATACCTTTATTTACTTTTGCATGAAACACCCCACCTATGCCATCAATTTTGTGTTTCCATTCTGCCTGTAAAATCACCTCAGACGCTGAGTACAAAATACTAGAAATCCAAATCAAACATGACTATTTCTCATAATGATTATGGGGGAAAGGGGGTGGTAGACTTTATTAATGGGTGCTAAAAATAAATGTTAAAAGGAAAAATGGAAAGAAGTAATACAACAGAGTCATTAGGTAATCCACAGATAGCAACTTTCAAATCTCGCAAATTTTCACTATTTGATGAATGATGCTGACTAGCAATCATTTGACTTTCAGCAGATTTCCTTGGTGATGGAAGAGGCAATATCCTAACTGGTTTCTTCCCTTTTTGAGATTTGAACCACTGTAAACCATAAGAAAAAACTTTAGTCATAAATCATAATTTATTGGTTTTGTTTTATGACAACTTTTTCCTTACACACTTTTTTAAGGTACTGATTAGTTGTTTCTTTTGGGATTTTCCACTTCCCTTCAATACGTTTTGGTTCACAGGTAGAGTAAGAACATTTACTCCACTCGGAAATGTATCCATGGCACCGGTACATTCCTCCAGAGTAACGCAGAAAGCCAGAACATATTGGGCAAAGACCAAGTGCTCCAAACATCATTCCATCAGCACTAAAATCATAATAATAATTATCACAGTTAGAAGAATTAAAATATTTCGATGGATAATCTTTTCAAAACACATCATAAAGAAATTAGGAAACAAAATGAATCTGGATAGTTTTTCTCCCATCCAAACAATAATACAAGTGCTAGACTTGCTTGCATTTATGTTTTTTTCCTTTTGATGAATAAACTATGATTCCATTACAAATTATAATAGAGCTCAATGCAAGTAAGCATACATAATAGGGGACACAACATACAAACAAACCTTATCTATTGTCAATAAAATCATTGACAACTTCTAACTAAGAAGAAAGAGACTATAACATATTGAGTCGAAAACATTAAGTTTAACAATGCAGATATTGGGATGAGGCAAACACTTCTTAAACATCAGGGTAAAAACTCCATGAGATTAAATTACCAGCGGTCACGCAAATCAAGTTCTGATCCTGATGAATCTTGACCATTGGCTTCCAGCATTTCACGCAACTCTGTTGTTGTAACATGCTTTTTGATATCGTCCTTCAAATCCCAGAGTTCTTTGCTCTGGGTCTCCATTTTCTTCTCCAGATCACATGCTTCCCCTGATTTCACTGACATTGCGCTGCCCACAGACACATCTCCCTTGGCCTTAGCAACTTTTGATTTCCGCTCATTATCAACATCCTTCCCCCGTTTTATCCCACCTTTGGAAGTTTGTTGTTGTGTGGATTCTTTACCCTCCTCAGTCTCAATTTTTGTATCACTACCACCTGAAAAGAATGCAGTGAGCAAGTAACTACAGTGGAAATAAAGAGATTCAACCAACCACTATGGCAAAAAAACCAGACTTTCTTAAAAATATCAATCACCCTTTTTAGTGAAGTCACTGACAGCTGATTGATCAGAAGATGAGAGATTGTTCCATCCAGATAACTTATCCAAGTCAATTGATGGTGATAGTTCCATGAGACACTTGGCATGGTGCCAAGCCAAACCTTTAGCACCTTGACCACCAGGCTTAGTAGATATACGAACCTAAATCAAATACAAAACAGTCAGCAAGGAGTCAATTCCAACATCAGTAGCATATAACCACGAATCAATATGATTGTGATTTATGAACGATTAGGAAAAATTCTGAATAATGTACACTGGGATAAAAATTATCTTAGTGGTCTCAGAATGCATGACAATCAATTTTAAGAATCTTAACAAGAATGAGATGAAATCTAACAAGTGTGAATAAACTTGTTGCTAATATCACTTGTGCAGATTTCATGCAATCCCAAAATGAAATTATGATTTACGACATTAGTGGCTTAATTTGAACACTCCTAGGATATTTCTTTTTTTTTTAACCTTTTAAGGATTTCATAGTTAAAGGAGGGGAAGGAAAATTTGCTAGATGCAAGATCCCCAGTTCAACCCAAAAGCACTGGCCAGAATTCAGGAGAGACTTAGATCCCTGATTAGCACCTCCCACAATGGTCCCATCTACATAATTATTAAAGACAAATTACATACAAGAGATCAGAAGACTTTAATTTTTTATAGGCATATAAGCATTACAAAATTGAAGAGGAATTGGATAAAAGAATATGCTCTTCCTCATTCTACCAAGGATTAAGAACTCTGTTGTTGTTCTTCTAAGCCATGAACCAACTATTCCAAAAGCTTAGCTGTTAAAGACACATGAATAGTTTTACATTTCATCTCTAACTCACTCCCTGAAGCAGGAGCCCTTCTGCACAGGTTTACCAACCTTGTGCTGAAAGTTCAACTTTTTATTAGAAGAATGGTGACAGCAAGGATTAAACTAGAGACCACTTGATCATAGAGACTCTGATACCTTGTCATGAACAAACTACCTCAAGCATTTTGACCATACAACAAGAATCTCAAGAGTCAAGACGGAGAATCTGATAGGATCCAATTAGATGATTAGTTAATATTCTGTTCAGTTAGTTAGTTAGGGTAAGGAATTATAAATAGAAGGTGAGGGGCTGAGGAAAGGGAGCTTAGAAGCAGAAAGTGTTAGGAGGTTGGCGACCTCGAAATCACCACTTGTACACAAAGCTGGAGCTAGTCTCCAAGAACCAATAAAGATTCATTCCTTTTCATTCTTTCTTCCTCTTCTGCCTGGTCCAGTGTCTATCAGAATCCAATGAGATAGCATAAAATTCTAATACCATGGACCAGGGCTTGTTCAAATATATAACACAAAATGGAATAGTACACACCAACTAGGTAAAAAAATAGAGAAAGCAAACATTTTAGCTGCCAAAGCAATTATGTTGGGTATTAAAATTAAATTCAAACATGGCAAACTAGAAGTAGGAAGTAAAAATAAAAAGTATGTATATTATAGTTTCATCCCTTTCATCATCCAGCTACTACTAAAAGCCAAATATGCTATTTTCCTAAGTTAACTTATGATAAACAAGATAAATTAAAGTCCAAAATCATAAAATCCCCATCTTTAGATAATATTAACATGTTTTTGCTCATGGTCTCATTTCCAAATTACAAAATCCATCCGTTCCAATTAACACACACTAATAAGTTAGTTAGCCTTTGGAACATGACATAGAGAAAAGCATTACAACCCAACCTCTCCTTTGATAATTTTTTGACCGCAATCCTTGCAAGTGGCACGAGAATTTTGTGACACTTCAATACCACATTTAGTATCTTTGACAGTCTTAGAGTCTGACTTTGCCGCGCTGCCGCTGCTGCTACCGCCGCCGCCACTCTCTATGTATTTTCTGATCTTCTGCTGATCTTCCCAACGAAGTGACTCTAAGTTTTCAACATCTTCAACTCTGCATGAAAACAGTAGTACACCATGACAAAAAACTTGTCAATGTGAAACCATGAAATCAAACAAACACACATTTATCATCGAAGAAACAAACGAGTAGAGATTTCCGTACAATTTTATCTGATTGGCTTTCTTCAATATGCAAGCAGCATGGTTCCACATCTGATTGAAAATAAAATACAGATACAGAATAAAATACGGTATATTGAGAAGCTAAAAAAATCAAAACCTACGGCGGGGTTATTTTGGCATGTAAAAAACAGAAGAAAGGTGTGAAATGCAATAGCATAGCTAAAGCTACATTTACATTGAACGAAGTGAGGAATATTGAAGGAAAAAGAAAAGAGAAGAAAATGCATATCAATATTACGGGCATGAGGCCATCGAATTTGGTGGATTGAACCATCTTTCCGAGACGCAGCGTTTCGCTGGCAATGGGGCTCTTGCACGTCCTGCATGATGATCTTCCCGACTTCGCGTATTCCGCCTTCCATGGTTTCTGGTCTTGAGGGTTAGACATTCTCTCTCACACTTTCACTCACTCGTTCTTTGCTCTCACTCTTCCCTCCTTTTACTCTCTAATCTTTTGTTTTTTTGTTTTTGCTAACCACACTCTCATTTATATATATCATTTATTATTTATTTAAGTAAATGACTTTCCCTTATTTGATTTATTGTTATTATTTTTTATTCTGAATTCGGGTATGGTCAATACTCAATAGTGTACTGGACACGTTAGTACCAAAACAAAAATGCTTACTAGACAAGTTGTCTTACTCAAGCCTCCAAAAATATTTA
>PYAF01001177.1:793669-806856 GCA_007407185.1 Glycine tomentella
CAGGAAACATAATATATGATCTATCGTGCAAATTAACCGGGGGGGGGGGGGGAATTGTACCCTTTCTACACAAGTAAATGAACTATAATGGATGTAACTTATTGGTATTTTAAGTTTTATTATTAATAATTATCAATCCACTCGGTTTAGCTGGTCAAGAAACTAACGAGTAACATTCGTTCCTTTTCACTGAATAATGTCATTTCTCATTGTAGATGATGAGAACCTTTTTCTTTTCATTTTTGGGATCCCATGGTGATGATGAGCCTCAAATGTAGTAATGTACAAAATTACGTACTAGCCAACCTTGCGGGTTTTCACCGTTTAACTTAGCCCATCCGTTTTCTTTTATTTGTGTGAAGAAAGAAAAAGGAAAAAAATGACTTTAAAAAGTGAACTTTAATTGTTTTTGTCTCCCTTTTTTCTATTTAATTTTTTTTCTATCTCGTATTCACTCCTTTATTCCCTGTTTGTTACGTGTGAAAGTTTGGATATGAAAATGAAAAAGAAGTGAGTTAGTTTGGATATGAAAATGAAAATGAAAAAAAAGAAGTGAGTTTAGTTATCTAACCACTTTAATCTAAATATTTTTTACTTTTTTATTTAAATCCAACATTCTTACTTTTCATTCTCTTTTTTCTCACAAATTCATTTATTTTCTTTCCATCCAACCGAATACAATGTTACTATCATTGAATCAACAAGCATATTATTACGTAAGCAAGCCAATGCCAAACTACCAAATCCCTGCTATCATTGACACAATGATGGAATCCTCAAAGCTTGTTAACATTCTCACCAAACTGTAACTTAGTTTGAAGTCACTAACAATCAATCATGGCCTACTCACCTTGCTTTGTTGACAGTAACATGCAAAAAGTAGAAGGAAAGTCACAAAAACTCAAAACCCTCATGTGCAGAAGTTTCCGCATAAGCTTTAAAGGGTTTAGTATATTGCTAACGAATGCTACTAAATTTCAAGAAGAAATACAGTCAGTTATGAAGGCAATATAACTATAACCCATTGGTAACTATATATGTACCTATTGGTTTGGTATAATATTAGAAGCAATCATCTAGTCATACTGATTACTAATAACTACTAAGAGAGGTAGATTAAACAGAAATTGTCTTTGCATTACACAATTTCAGTATGGTGACTGGTGAGCCATGACAAACCTTTGAAAATCTGAAAATTTCCACTCTTCCACAATGAGAAACACAGGACTACAAAAAAAAAATTCATGTATCTGTCTCCAACGATTTATTATAAGAAAGCAATTTCTCTCATTTCCCTACTGAGAGAATTCCAACTTCCAAGTATGACTGATATTTGTGCTTGTGAACGCAAGTGTATCATTTGAACTAAATACACACAACTTATTCCTGACTTCAATTGAGGAAAAGCCAAGACTCTTATTCAATCCTTCTTCAGCCATTGCCATCTCTACTACTCCGCACATTCTACCATCAGCACATATGTTCGACAATGAAACATGCCAGGATAAATCATTATGCTCTAAAGATGAAAGTGTTTTCACTATTTCTTCAGTAAGTTCAACTCAAATTTGATGGCCAAGCAATGAAGCAACCTCCCATTATGCAAAAGCAACAACCTTTGACTCGCTTTAACGGAAAACACCAAGCTGAAGCTATCAACTGTAGAGACTGCGTTTTGAGTAACCGGAAATAATGGTTTTCCAAGAATGAAGGTTCTTAACGAAAATTTGATCAAAAGCCTTTGTGGCCAGAGGAAGAGAACCCGATTGGATATAAGCATTAGTGATGAAACCATAGAAAACCTTCCTGTGAAGCCCGTTGATGATGACCTGAGCATGAAGTTACTGCGCTGAAGAGAGAATATTGGCACAAGAGAAAAAGACACGAAGGGTTTCTAAAGGGTTTTGCAATGAAATGGTGGGAGCAATACGCATGTTAGTTCCGTCATAATAATATTTAAGATAAGAATGATGCAGAACGAGAGAGATGCAACAAGCTTTGCTATGAAATCGTACGAACAATCAAATCAAACCATCAAAACATCATTGCGTTACCGACAACCTAGTTTATTAATCCCAAATTTTTGTTGTTAGCCAAGTATTGGCGTCGATTTGATTCTTTTCCTTGTGAGAGAAGTAAACATTTTCTCTCAAACGTCGTTGCCTTATAACCATTATTTTAAACCATTAGACACTAATAAGGTATCTAGAGTTAACAATCAATAATGTTGACAAAACTTATTCTATGGCAGAGCCATAATAGAAACACATTATTTTGAACAATTGTATGCGTCAAGTTCATCACAAATATCCTTTTTCATAAATTGACAAAACCGTAGTTCAATTAGTGTTATTTTTTGTGAAGTTCAATTAGTGTTTATATAAGGGTAATGTTTCTCAATTTCATCCATTGAAATCAGAAATTCAACATTTGCATTCTATTTCTTTGTATGTCACTGTGTTTGTGTCTCCATTCTCAAGCATCCACTCATTCTTCATGTCTTGGCATAACCACGAGAAAACTTTTAATGCACAGTTGGAGTGCGCATGAACAGGAACTGCAACCAAGAGAAAAAGAAGGCCGTGTCAACAAACATCAAAGCAAAATATGTGAATATTCAGTAACTACTATGGTGTATACCTCGAATGATTTCCCTGATCGTTCAAATTCTAGCATGCTTAGAGCAACTTGACAACTTTGTGAGACAAGAGGCTCTGGATCTGCCGAAAACTCCTCAAGAAGGGCTACACTTTCGTCATCTAAGGGCACACAACAAAACAATAATGTAAACAATCTACAATGTAACGAGAAGATTTAATGTTGTGAAGTTTGCCCAAGTACAATGCAATAACTGGTTAAGTAATCAGCAGCTATCTGTCAAGTGGTTCAGCAGAACACAACCAAATATTGAAGACAAAGAAATAAAGAAAAGTTCTCACAAAATCTCTGTAAATTGAAACTGGAACTTGGCATATTTTATAGACAGGATTGGACGGTTGGGTGCGACATATAGACCCATCTGATTCATGGGGGCGGACAGCCAACAGACAGGTTAATAGCTGATACTGCAGGGTTTTTTTGTGGGAATAGACAGGCAAGAATAGATTTTACATCTCAAACTGAAACACAGTGATTTTATTTATGTACTTAAAGTAAGATGTTCGTCTAAAAAGTATCTCCAACTTAGCATATTTTAGCGTGTAAACAATTTCCCAAACTCTTTTATTAATCAGTGCCCTATCCACCATCTTTATACTGTTTATTAAATCGGTGCAAATAAGTTTACTTTTCACCAGGGCCAGTCATAACTAGAGGTGGAAATAGGCCAGTTTGCTCAACAGGGGCCTATGGCCAAACTTACATCAAGCTAGGTGCAGGCCTTTTCAAAAAATAGGTCCGGCCAGGATTTTTTGTAAAGCCTATTTAGTTAAGCAGGTCAGGCCTTAGGTTATTTAAAAAGTTTTTTAGGCCTAACAGGCTGACCTATTTAAAAAATTATAAATAATTACTTATTATTAGTATTATTATCATATTAAATTTGTTATAATTTATTAAAATCTTACATTTTTTTTATCTTTTTGAATGTTAATCATGTTGATCTAGATAAAAAGTCATGTTAAAGTTTGTAATTAAGTTTATTGAAAAATAACTTTGTCATATTTAAATGTCTTATTGCAAAATATATTTTTAATTAAGATCATGAATGTTATATCATATAAATAAGTTAGATTTGATTCTTATAAAGTCTCACATACATATTTTTACCTCTATCTTAGTGTTAAAATATCACAAACTAGGCCCTTAAAACAGGCTTGAAGGCCAGACCAGACTTTTATGCAGGTCACGCTCATGCCCTTACAAAAATCCTTTGACGGTTAAACAAGCCAGACTCAGACCATATACTTTTAACCCAGGCCAGGCTCAGGCCTAGCAAAGCCTAACTCGGCTTGCCTATTTTCACCCCTAGTCACAACCAATCACAAACATATAATCACTGAAAAGACTAGAAGCTGCAATCCAAGTTTACTTGGACTGCTTATTACCAAAACAGAAAATTACTTCAAGTCTTGGACAGCTACTA
The DNA here is from genome assembly GCA_007407185.1 of Glycine tomentella. Classification (NCBI taxonomy): domain Eukaryota; kingdom Viridiplantae; phylum Streptophyta; class Magnoliopsida; order Fabales; family Fabaceae; genus Glycine; species Glycine tomentella. The sequence continues at coordinate 797,751 of PYAF01001177.1, forward strand.
TTTACTCTTTCATCCTATATTTACTTGTGAAATTCCATTCATTATATGATATTATTGCATTTTTCCTTTTATACTGAGATGGCATCACAAAGCACAACACTTCTTAAATACATTACATTGCTTTGCGAGTAGAAGGGATCGTGCCATTCAAATTTTGGTTGTAATACCTGCAATTGAACCGAGAGCTTCAGCAGCCTCATGCCTAACCATTGGATGCTCATTCACATCTTTAAGTATATTGGATAGAGCAGCTGAAGCAGCTTTATCTTGCAATTGACCCAAAACATATGCAACCTAAAACATTACAGAAAATATTGAAAAAACTGAAGAGATTCAAACAGATGCAGGCAAATTAAAATTGCATCAATAAAACAACCATCTAATATTATTGCTTAAAGTTTAAATAACATTTTTTTATACTCAAGGACAACTATCATGTTTATTCCATTCCAAATTTCCAATGAATAGAAAGAATAGTTCTACAGTTCAAGTATAAATGAAATATCAAATACATATTTCTATTAAAAAAAAAAAAAAGGCTAGCATATAACCATGCAGCTCTACCACACCTGATATCTCTACATATATAGTGCATACCTTATCAAGTATTCATATTTCATAGAAACCATATAATGTAAATAAAATTTACAGAGAAAAGAGTGTGCTTATCAAACCTCATGGCGCAGTAGAGCACTTTTTGAGCCCAAGGAATCAATGATAGCCGCAACAGCTTCATTTCCGCCATCATTTCGAAGTGCAAAAAGAGCTGCATAGCGTTCATACATCCCTTTTTCTTCATCAAGAAGCACTTGCCTAATATGGATGAATACAAGTTAGAAACCTACTACTTACCTATCAATTGCGGATTGCAAAAAATAGCGGAAAGCCAATAATCCACTATATGATATAGTGGATGGAGTTGCAGGCATATAGTGGAAGTCACATAACAGTTGAAATATATGATATATCAATTATATATGTATAAAAAATTAAGTTTTATGCAAATAAAAGTAAAATACATAAAAATGACAAGATATTAACTCAAAAGTTCAATTGGCTAGAAACCCACCAAAGATGACAAGAGGAAGCAAGACACATGCTGCAACCACAACAACGATAGCAGCTGCAATAGCAGATCAAAGACATTCCGCTATGCAATAGTGCTGCTACAGAAGCTATTTAACAACACTGCTACTTACACAGCTAACATGAAGCTATTTCTAATAGTATGAAGCCGACAAACCTTAGTTGATCAACAGAAGAACCAGAGGTCGCTGGTGCAGCTGGATCAACAGACTTAAAAGGAGATACACCAATTGCAGACAATTCATCAGTATTACCAGCATCTTTTAAATTCTGAATTCGTTGAAGAGCTAATTCACACGTTTCTCGAACCTCCTGGGCTGGATCCAAATCCAAACTACTTTTCAGGAGAGGAACATTACCATCTGAACCAATAGCACCCAGAGCCTCAGCTGCCTATGAAATTATAACAAACTTAATCATCTCAAAACTAGAAAAGTGGTAAAAACAAGAAGGAAGGCCAGAGCAGCAAAGAAGACAAGACTCAAAAATAAAAATTTGTTAAACTATTTATTTGAATTTGATCCTTATAGTTGTCACCATTTTAAGCTTTAGTCTCTATACGAGAAAAACTGTTAGTTTTGGCCCCTAGACATTTTTTTGTAGCAGTTTTACACGGACAAAATGTTTCCTCTGATGTTACCAATGAGGATCAAACTTAACTTAAAATATATGCACCAAGTGAATAGTTAAATTTAATAGTAAAAAGGTACCTCATGGCGGACAATGGGATGCAAAGAAAGATCATTGAGAACGGAGGCCAAAGCAGGGATGGCTTCCAATTCCTGCATTTGACCCAACGCAAATGCAGCTTCGTGCGCCAACAAATTCGACGAATCCCTTGTGGCTGCCAACAGAAAATAACAATGGAGAAATTACTTTTTAAGCATTTATTTTGTCTTCTAAAAAGACCGTGAAAAGTTAACGGAACAATTGAAGCAACAGAAAGAAATCACCTAGCCTAAAAGGGTGAGTTGAAGAATAAAATCTGCTTAGTTAGGGTTGTGAAGGGAGAGAGACTAACCGCAAATAAGAGCGTTGCGAGGGGCGGGGCCTTTGAGGTTGCGGAGAGAGAAGAGTGCTCTGAAACGCTCGGATATTGGCTGCGAGGAATCCAGCAACAACTCGCACAGGAACTTTTCCATCTCCGAGGACACCAAAGCGACGTCGTTCGATGAATCCATAACTCAGAGACAGCTTCTCCTCAGCGAATCCGATCCCGCCGTATACAGTATACTAGTTACGCGCTCCTGGTTTCCACTTTTCCGCAACTTTTCTTCTTTATGCTTCCTATCTGTTGGCTGCTCATAGTATAAAATACTAGCATATTTTTAGGCAAAAAATATTTTTTTAAAATTTTGATTTTGATAAAATGTTTGTTTTTAATATGTAAAGATATAAAAAAATATTAACTAATTATGTCCTTTAGATAAGTGATTCACATTCTAAATTCTGATTATCTCTTGATATGAAATAAAATAATTCATATCAGAAGAAAAATATTTTTATATATTTACGGTTTTCTATAATAATTAATCACTCTTTTTCATGGATATAATAAATTGTTTTATATAAATTTATAAGATATTTTCATAAATTATTATAGATAGTTATTGGAATAAATTTGTGTATACAAAAGTTAATGAATAAGTTAATATACTATAACCTTTTCTTATTGGAATAAACATATTAAACCTATTCTCATAAAATATCAAATATTTATATAAGTGGTTATATAATGAAATAATTCAAATCAGTTATAAAATAAACTCTTCTAAATACACCAAAAATAAGACTTTTTAAACCTAGACTTTTTAAACCCTTGAAATTGACATTTCAATTTCAAATAGAAAGAGTCTTTAAACTCAAATGAACTTATATTTATCTTTTCTTAAAATAACAGTTAAAACTAAAAAATATCCAAGAAGCTTATCTTGTTTCACTCCACCCATCTTTGATTTTATTTTATTAATCTATTTTATTAAATTCTTTAGTTTCATTTTTTTTTCTTTTATCCATAATATTCGTTAGCAACTTTGCATAGCGAGTCCAAATAAGGTGGGAACAAAGTGGAAAACGTAAGCAATTTTATTACATAGATATCAATTTATAATTAAATAACAATAGCATTGTTTTTAAAAAAACAATAATAATGTAAACATTTTTGTTTTATTCGTACATTTTAGATAAACTATCTTTAGATAGATCTTTAGAGGGTTATTTTATGTTTGTTGGAGGCGTGATAAACACGTGTCAAGCAGGCTCGGACCCTATATAAACCCCACCGCCAATCTCTTCCTTCTTCGTCTGTTCTGCGTCCACCTCTGCTCAGTTTCGTAGCAAAATCAAAGTTCCGCTTCCCTCCGCAGGTTCGCTCACAACTTTCCGAAATTCCTTCGCATCTGATTTTTTGTTTGGTGCACTTCCTTCGCTTCTGTAGTTTCCGTGTTCATCTATTTGAATTATCCGTTAATTAATTGCTATAATTTTGTTCCTGGAAACAGAGACTGGACGATCTCGCGAGCCATGAATGCTAGACGGTTAGTATAGATCACAAGTTTGAATCAGACTTTGAAATTTATTATCTCAATAAGATTCGTTAAAACGCGATGATCGTTATTTAATTCGTCTCTGCTAGGTTAGGCACTATTTGTTTTGTAATTCCGGATCTACGGATACTGTGTGGTTATACGATTTTTGGATTTCAATCTGATGGTGAATTGATTAGTGTAATTGATTCGTGAATCTTAGTTTCGGAGCTGCGATTTAATTTGTTGTATGTTGGATTTGCTCAATAGGAGTGAAATTGTGGGGAAGGACGTAGCTGAACTGGTGAAGTATAGATAGACTGATAGAGAGTTGAGCTTCTTGTTCTTGTCAAATTCCACAATTCGTTGCTCCTTGCATCGTCCAATGGGAATAATTTTGATCTGAATAATTGCGCTATCAGTGGCATGTACATCCCTGAAATGGATTGCGGAGTGGTGTCTGAAGGAGAATGCCTTTTTATTTAGTTTGTTTCAACTCTCAAGTTGAGTCTAACAAATGGTCAATTAGTGTGACTTGAAAGTTAGGTTGAGTGTGAGCATTTCACATTGCAATCAGATTTCTCTAAATAGAATTAACTGAATAAATTTCTCATTCTCCCCTCCCCCCTCTTTGGATAGCTTGGTTATATGCTTCAAGAGAATGAGTGCTAGCAACACACTCGTTAACAAATTGTTTCTAACACACTTTCCATTATTGCTTAAAACTTATTGTAAACTACAAAATCCTGAGTGAAGTCCATTAATTAAGGAGTGAGACCTGTACAATTTTGTAATTTCCAACAAATCTCAGCTAACAGTAGAGCATCTTACAAAGAATCTGTTAGAGAGTGTGTTGCTGGCATTTCTCTTTCTAAAAATACAAACGGTGGTTTTCTACAATATATACCTTTTGTAAATATCGTCTGTTGTTAACTTGTTAAACTGTTTTGCATTTTGCACATGACTTGTGCTGGAAGTGTGTTGTGAATATAATAAATCTAATCACCTAGCTGAGAAAATTATGGGAAAACTCTTTTTCTGAGGGAATTCATTAGAAAATCCCATATGGCATTCAATATGCTTAAATTTTTTTTATGATCTCATTGATCTTTACTTCTTTAGTATAAAACCAGGAATGACTTTGGTGAACTGCTTTCTTGGTCCTTATATGCCAGTGGGTCTGTATCGTGCAACTTGACAAGGAGAGTTACTATCGTTTATCTCAAGTCTCTCTTTCTAGTTTTAGTGATAACTTATGTCTCTCTTCTTCAGCTCGGTCTTAGTTGTCAACATATGCAATATGACATGCACTACGCTATAAAAATTCACCCAGCATTTGTTTTCTTGTTTAGTTATAAACTTCTCCCTTCTATCAATCACTCTGTATTGGTGAGTTGTGCAACTTTAGGACTCTGTACATTGAGAATTATGCAGTGGGTTTTTGTTTTCTTTTAACCATTTGATAGCTTGTTCCATGTGTTACTTTAAATAAACTCATGTACACTGGATGCAGTCAAATTCTAGCAGTTAAAGTTAAACAATTTGTTTTCTGTTTTATGACTTTATCACGAGTGTATAACAGTGGTTGATCAGTTTTTAGCTACTATTTGTGTACTCTCTGTTTATGATATTTGAAGAGTGTAACTTTGATCCAGTATCAGTATGATGAATAAAACATTTATACACTATCTCTCTGTTTATAAAGATAAGTCAAACTCTTTAGGCAGTGTAAGCTATCATGACAGTGTAAAAAATTTAATCTAATGGTAAACCAAATTAAAATCTATTTGGAAAATATCATGGTGTTTTTATTCATAGGGCGAGAGACACTTTTTTTTAAATTACTTTATTTATAAATCCTGATAGTTTAAACTGTCTAGAACTATGTAGAAAGGAAATTTATCCTGATTGTGTTTATCATGTGACAATTTGGTTGTTTGTACTTGTTTTTGTTCTAGAGACAATCGTACCAATAGAGTTTCCCTTTTTGATGGTATCGAGGAGGGTGGCATCAGAGCATCATCTGTTTACTCCTCTTCTCATGAAATTGATGAACACGATAATGAGCAGGCATTGGATGGATTGCAAGATAGAGTCAATCTGCTGAAAAGAGTAAGTTTACTATTGCTATCAACATAACTTAGACCTCATTTAGTTCTTTGTATATATAAATATGAGTGATATACCTTGTAGTCATTTTATCATTTTCTTACTGCTATTGTTGACCACTTCATGTTTTTCAATAGTTTTTGTCTCAATATGTTGATATTTTATCGATAGGTGAAAGTCAATTTGTATTTGTACTAACAGGAAATTGTAACCTTTTGGCCTTCGAAGCTGGAAAATTTGTTTGTGCATTAAAACTTCCTTCCTCATCCTTTTGTTAATTTATTTTATTCTGGTTCACCTTTGTTTTCTTTATTGTTGACCAGAGGTGTGTTTATAATCTCATTCTCTAATGCTATTACAGGTTCTATTAACTTTGTTCAATAATATGAAATGTACGTGGTCTTTAAACTACTTCTCCTTCTAGAGTGTCTAAAGATCTAGAAAGGGTTTAGAATTTCATATAGATGTAGCAGGCAGTTGCATGATGGTCTAAAACAACTAGCTTAAATTTATTTTTCATGGGTGTGATTGCAACAGTTATCAGGTGATATAAATGAGGAGGTGGATAGCCATAACCACATGCTGGATCGAATGGTGTGTTTTCTGAATCTGTAGAAATTACATAGCATTTTTTCTGCTATTTCTTTGTTCTGCTTTAGTGATAAGATGCTAGTGATTTAGGGGAATGATATGGATTCATCAAGAGGAGTCCTTTCGGGCACTATGGACAAATTTAAAATGGTATGTAGACTTTTTGATCATATATGGCTTTTGAAGGAGTGTTTGTTCACATTTTTCCTTTCCCTTTCCATTTGTTGTCTTCTGCTTCTGTTCATTTTTGTTTGGGAGGAAGAAGAAAGAGGGGAAGAGTGCAGTGGAGTTTTATTCATGTCTGTTTGAATGGCATTGTCTGATCTTGCAGGTATTCGAGACCAAATCCAACCAGAGAATGTTCACGCTTGTAGCATCCTTTGTTGTGCTCTTTCTTATAATATACTACCTCACTAGGTAATTTGATCTTTCATTCAACTGCTAGCTTTACGTTAGGTCCAAGACGACGCTATTTCCTCTATTACTGTAATTACTGTAATTAATGCTACTACCTCTGGCTCTGTAAGATAACTGTTCTGTATAAAAGTTTGATGTTTTAAACAGGTATTGAATCCAACGAGTAATGTCCATATCCGATTTGCGGTATATTTTCTCTTTCTTTTTGATTTAGGATACTCCTGTTTAAGCATATGGAAAATAAAAATGGAATTGTATTTGACGTTTAACATTTTCATCTAGACTTTATCGTTGTCTAATTTATTTATTTATAACCAACTCAACTAAGTATAGCCTTTTATTTATTTTTAAATTGTGTCTAGCTCAATTTTGGATGTATTTTGGTAGGTTTCTTTATTCGTCCCCATAATCTGCCACTCTGTCAGTAGTGCCCAACTGAACATTTTAACAAGGGACTGACTAAAATGGTCTATATTTCAATCACCCTTGAAATAGTTTTATTCACAGTTGACGACCGTAGTAATGTTGATGTTTTCTTTTCGAAATTCAAACTCGAACTATACCGTTTTATGAATTATGGCAGCGATGCTTTCAGATTATCTCTACATTTTTTAATTGAAGACTGTTCAAAAAAATTATTTGTATTTTTTCAGAAATTGATTTTTTTATATATATTTCAGAGAGTTTAATCATGTAATGATAATATAATTTTACATTTATTTAATTACAAATTTATTATAAATGATAATTTATAGTTAAATAATCGTGTAAAATTATTTCATATTAATTTATAAAAAAATTCTCATTTTCAAGAGAGTAAAAAAAATTATTGTAATATAAATTTAAATAAGCTTAAACATAAGTTTTAATTGACTAGTGACTACTGTCAAATATTGCAGCTTGCCTTCAGCAAGAGTTAATATGAACTACCACACGAGATTTACAACTTTAGCAAGTCTTAGACATCTCCCTAACCATTGTATTTGGCTAAATCAACATCGAATCCAGATACATGACTTATGGGACCCATCAAATCAAATTTTAGTATTTATTATGTAAAGAAGAAAGTAATGCTATAAAGATTAAGAAGTAAATTTATAGTTAATAAACCAAAATGCATTTACTCTTTGCCCAAAATTGACATTACACTTGTTAATTTTCATTGTTTATATTTGCCGGGAAGCTAAGATTTATTTTAATTAGAAAGCCCACATTTCATTTTTTGGGCTAAGAAATTGTTGCTCACATTGGCAGATTTCCAAGTCTGAGATCTGGTAAGCTGATTTTGTTCTGGAAGTGCCTTTAATCCAATGTAAATTAAAAAATTCCAGATAAGAAAGTTAAAATTAGGTTAAAATAAATTTCATATTTAATATTAAAATTCAAAACTGATTTAATTTAAATGAAACGTATATATATAATTTTATTTATAAATTACCATACATGCATACAAATAGATGATGCCCTACTAATTTATATTAATATAAATCTATTCGTTTTAGATTAATTTAAAATATGTTATTTTATATCTTTTTCCCTTTTTCTATATAAATTTTATTTTAAATTAAAGTTTTTGTATGCCATTAAGTTGAAGAAATAGGATAGAAACTTATATAAGATATTGGTTGTTATTTTATTGTTGTTTATTTTAAGATTTATTAATTATTTCTTAAAAATTATCAAACCAAAAAGTGAAAAATCAATTTAATCTATACTTTTTAAATCATATTAAATTGAATTGGATTTAAATTTAGATATGAACCTATTAGATGGTTAAAAAATAATAAATAACACTGAATAAAATACTTTTCTTCCCAAAATTAATATAAGTTGACCTTTTAATGTTTAACATAAAAGATAATTTTTACTATTAAAGTGATGACTTTTTCACTTATTTTTTATACTCCGCATATTTTTCTTATCACATAGTGTTGTTGACAACATCACTATCTAATTCATTTATGAGTTTGTTTGATACCCTCAAGATGTATGCTCCCATGGAGTGGAGTGGATTGGAAAAGGGAGAATAAATTACTTTAACCTCCATTTTATTTTACACATTTGACGTGAAAACTTAGCTATTTTTGAAATTTACAGAAAACACGTTCTATTTTATAAATATATATTATGGTTAAACCTAAAATCAATCAATGTGATTTAGGTCAGTTGATTGAGTGGTGTATATAAGTTTTTGTAAACTCCTTCTTAAGTTGAATTCTTATAAATAAAAAAAGTAAATTTTAAAACAATATTTTTTGCACAAAAATAATTTTTATCACATATTTTAGTTCATTACACTTGACTCCTTTTATTTCCGGAATACCCCATAAAAAATCCTTTCTTATTAGTTGCTTAAAATACAATAATTTTAAGATAAG